>JAYJMB010020037.1:25892-36893 GCA_036873735.1 Pouteria campechiana
TGTGTGTGTGTGTGTGTGTGTGTGTGTTAAGTTTTATCTGATATTTGATATCGTGATTGGTTTGCTTCTTTAGCATGGCTGGAGATATGAAGAACCCAGTGCAGCTGAGTGGAACTCCATGGAAGCTGTTGGTTCTTGCCTCCGAGGAAGCTTGTCTAAATCAAGTCGCATGCTTCATGTTGCTGAGAAAGAGTGGAAATTGTGTTGTTCTTCCTCCTCCCCAGGATGTTCTGATGCAACTTCTCCTGAAACTTTGTGGGAGGTGTGTTCTGACCTGTGTGCAGTTTTCCGAACTTATGCGTCTCATTTTCCTTCACCCTTATAAGCATTTTTTTTAGCTTTGTACGGTATCAAGGTTGTGCTTCTTACATGTGAGAGTATATACTCTTTGAAGGAGGTGATAATGTCCAAGCCTCTAGTGTTCCAGTAGTATAGAATCTCATCATGAGGCTTCAATATGAATCGGATATTAATGCAGCTCTCCTTATAAGCAAGAAAGTCTTTTTTCATGAATTCTCAGAGGAATTGGTATTGTCCATTTAATGACGCCAGAAGAAACATTCTAAGTATTGGACTGACATAAATCAGTGACAAGGAAAGTTGCATGAGCACCCATCTTACATGATCTCTGTGCCAATTTAATTGTCTACTTTTGTCGTGTTTTAAATTCTTCACCACAATGCCATCACTAACTCTGGTGATTCCAAGATCTATAATAGCATATGAAACATTGATCAAAATGGAATATGCACTTGCAATCTGTCTGAGTTTATACTAAATTTCCTGATTCTTTTACCATAATAAATTTCCATTCCAGCAAATGACAGCTTATGAAAACTTAGTTGGCAAAATCAATTGGGAATTCTCGTTGCATCGCCTCATAGGCTATCGAATCACATGATGGGAAGTAATAAGAACTCCAAATTAGTCTGTTCATTGGCTACTCATAAGTGATTTTTCTGTTTCTAAAAGTTGTGGCAATTTCACTTCATATTTTCTAGAGCTGCCTGTTGTTGTCCAAATTGTTACATGGCAGAGTTTAAAGGTTGCCTGACGTCAGGTTACTAAGATTCCAAATAGTTTTGTTAAAAGGAAATTTTTTGCTGTGCCTTTTTGAGGATAAGAGTTCTTACAGCCCAAATGTATTAACAATTCTTTTTGTGTTGTACTGTTATGAGCAATTTTGTTTCATGTGTTTGCAGCATATGTTATATACCAGACTGCTTCATAACAATGAACTTTTATGCATCTGTCAGTTCTATGGTGTTCACCTTTTTTCATGCCTCTTCTTTATATTTTTATTGAACACCACAATCTAATGCTGCATGGGTTGGAAAAGAAATAGAAGAAAGAGGAAGAATCCTTCCAATGGGATGGGAAGAGAAGAAATGAAACAAATTAGGGAGCAAGACTCAAATAGAAGAAAACTTTCATTCATCAATTCATCATGCAAAGCCTAAGACAAAGCATCTATTCATAAAAAAAGAAAGCCCCAACGCAACCCTACCATGTTGCATATAAACAAAACCTTAACTAAAATAAATAAAGCATAATCTGAACTGTCCATCAAATGAAAGCAATCAAAATACTAAAAAAGGAATTCATAATTTTAGATACAAAGCCAAATCATGTTTTGCATCACAATCTGGTGGGAAAAGTAAGATGGTTCCATCTTCCTGGCTAGTAATTGTGATATTGTTTTTGGGTCTAATGATTTTGTTTCTGGCTTCCTGGATAGTAACCTGATGTTTTTTCGGTTTGGGATTGCTAATTAGTTTATTGTGATATTTCTTTTTATTGATATTATAGGATCTGAAACCAACAATTGAATATCTTCCCCCAGCAGAATTGAAGTTGGTCAATAATGCTTTGAAGGTAGATCCCTTGCTCTGGTCTCACTGCTTTATTCTGGTCTCTGGGCCATTCTTTCTGTAAATTTTAGTTTTAGAAGATAAATAACTGCTAGCTAAGTCTCACTGTGGATTACTGCAGCTGGCTTTTGAAGCTCATGATGGACAAAAACGACGAAGTGGAGAACCTTTTATCATCCATCCTGTTGATGTTGCACGAATTCTTGGAGAGCTTGTAAGTTCGTCAAATTTCAGAAACCTTTTTATCTATGAATGACTGCTGATTTACGTGGTAGTTGCTTCTTTCTGATTGGTTACGAAATTTCTTCACTACTCGTGTTGTTGACATCACCTTACATGCATTGGCTGACCATGGATTTTTTTATTTTTTTTATTTCACCAGGAATTAGACTGGGAATCTATTGCGGCTGGACTATTACATGACACTGTTGAAGATACAAATGTTGTTACATTTGAAAGAATTGAAAAGGAGTTTGGTGCTACAGTACGCCACATTGTGGAGGGAGAGACAAAGGTTTGTTGTTAATCCAACTTTTCCATCTCTCTGCTTCCCAAGACATACTTTTGGTATCTCATTTTTCTTTTCATATGTGAATTTAGGTATCAAAGCTGGGTAAATTGCAATGTAAAGGTTCAAATGACTCAGTACGGGATGTAAAAGCTAATGATTTACGGCAAATGTTTCTGGCAATGACGGAAGAGGTTCCTTCCCCATACCACTTTTTGATAATCAGAGTTGCTTCTATCTCTTTCCATTGTTTAACATGCCTTCATTTCAGGTCCGTGTTATCATTGTGAAGTTAGCAGACAGGCTACATAACATGCGTACTCTCTCACACATGCCTCCACACAAGCAGGTAACTGTTACTTTGTGGGTGACTGGATATTTCAGGTGTTTCATGCAGTCACTCTTATCTTCTAAAAACATGAGTTTCTGTGCAGTCCAGCATTGCACTGGAGACACTCGAGGTCTTCGCTCCTCTAGCAAAGCTGCTAGGAATGTACCAAATTAAGGTATGCATTCATGCATGTAGTTTTCCTAGTGTTAAATGCTGTTAACTTTCTTCAATCAACAATTATATTCAATGTTTGGAGTTTGGACATTACTTCTTTCTCTCAGTTCTTCTTCTTTGGACTTGAAAATTCTTTTTATGTCTCCCTTATTTATTAAACCAACTTTATCAAATGGAAAATGCTAATCAACAGAAAGGCATAATCTCCACAAACACAAGAAAGTTCCAGCTTGATAGACAGAATGAACCAAGACAAAACCATCCTGATCAATCAGAAGCAGAGTGGATCTTTGGTTGCCTACGCAATGTCTCTCTTTTCTTATGTGTTTGATAACCAGAAAGCACTTGGAACAGCCCACCATTTCACATTCAGCATTGAAATGTTTCATCGTTACCTTATCTTCTTTGATTGGTTTGTTGTTCTTTGATTCGTGTTTGCATACTTTCTTAGTTTTTAACACAGATAACTCAATTCATTGCAGTCAGAACTGGAAAATTTGTCCTTCATGTATATATACCCTCAAGATTATGCTGAGGTCAAGAAAAGAATTGGAGAGTTGTATAAAGAGCATGAAAAAGAACTTGCAGAGGTATGGCCTTGCTTTTATGCAGTGGGGGCTTAAAAGCTGTTGATGATGTTATTTAGTGGCAATTTTATTGTAGTTTATTTTTTATGTTGTCATGATTATAATTAAGCCAATTGTTTTTCATATTCTTATTATTATTTGGCCAAATATCATGGTTGCTTGGTTCTATCTGTTGGTGGCTACCAAAAGATATCTTGTTATTATGTGTCATCTCTATGTGAATCTTGTGTATTTACAGGCAGAGAAGATGTTGGTGAAGAAAATTGAAAAAGATCAGTTTCTAGAGCTTATGACACATGCAACAGAAGTTCACTCTGTATGCAAGGAACCTTACAGGTTAGGGCTTTGCTTTCACTATTACTATTTGTGTCCTATCTGCTACTTTTTTTTTTCCAAGAGGCAGGCAGGGGCTTTGCTTTCCCCACTACTATTTCTGTCCTATCTGCTGCTTCTTTTTTTCTTTTTTCGAAATTTTCTTGAAGCAGACAGCTTTGACACATTATCTCCTTTACGCATTGCTATGCCATGTTTTAGAGGCTGAGGCCTTGTTTCAAAATGCTTACCATAAGTGCATTTTGGTATTCCAAAAAGCAATCACTGGCATTTAGCTATCATGTTTTGCTCATGCTTAAGGGTTACTATGAACAGACATTTGTTGACTTCCATGAGTTAAAAACATTGCTTTTTTTAAGTCTATGAACAATTTCAAAAGGAGCATGTGTCTCTTGAAGTGGAATATGCCTTTCCTTTACCTTAGATAACTGATGGAAAACATACTACTTGCCTGAGGCTCCAAGTTATACGTGATCACAGTGAAGGTGGGACCCACATGATGTATATGTGACCTTCAAATGGATCATGATGTATATGATGACGGACAGGCTAATGATGATGGAAATCTGCTGTTGAGGGTGGCTTCCACAAGAAGTGTGGCCTAGATTGAAGGCAAGTCTGCCTTGATGGAGTTCCATACAGGATGATCAATGTTCATTGTGGACCATACAAGCTTGATTACAAATATGAATGGCGTACATTTGCATGGTGGATGTGGAGCATATATGATGGATTTGTTGTTGAAGGCAAACCCTACATGATGGATGGCGTACATTTGCATGGTGGATGTGGAGCATATATGATGGATTTGTTGTTGAAGGCAAACCCTACATGATGGATGGCGTACATTTGCATGGTGGATGTGGAGCATATATGATGGATTTGTCGTTGAAGGCAAACCCTACATGATGGATGGTCTGCATTGAAGGTGGATTGTACGTGACCAACGACTCATAATGAAGGCAGGATACATGCTTGGTAATGAAGTCAAATAGAGGATTCCATATTTTGAACAAATCAACAACCCACGTTAGCTTTTGGGCCCGCCTAATGTGATATGTAGATAAAATTCAAGAGTACTTAATAAACGTAATGCAGTATTGGGAACTAATGAATCAAGTGAAAAGACAGCCACAATGAAGTTGGTTTAAGGTTTAGAAGAATTTTGAGTAAAGCACAAACCTATCTTGTGGGTACAATAAAGAAATAAAGTTCAGCAAAAAGAAGGAATCATCTACCCTGCGTACATGAATGTTCATAGGAAAAGAAAAAAAAAATATAGTTAATTATTGAAGAACAAAAATTTGAGAAAGAAGTAAATGAATATCATAATAATAAGCAAGTGCAAGTGTGTCTAATCCACCTGACTAGTTTTAGTTGCAACAAGAGAAACTTCATGTCAAATTTATAACTAAGAGCATATTGTCATGGATTTAGAACTTTCCATGTTGATAGACCTTGCAGCACTTGTCTCGGGATCTCCTTGTGAGCAAGGCTACATATCCTCTATGAAGACCAAAGTGCAAAGCAATCAACACACACAAGGGAACTGGAGGAATCTTTTCTAAAATGCTCTCACTGCTTTCTTGCCTGGTTACAAATGAAGTTCCACATGTAGACCTACTGAACTTCTAGTCATAGACAAATGTACAATTGGCATCATGCCACATAAGTACATCCAACAGCCAAGACTGTTAGAAATTCCCATACCACAACTACACTAGACTCATTCAGAAACTTCTAGACAACTCAGTGTGAATCCATGTACTTCCACACTTCTTTACAATATTCTATAAACATCTACTGTATTCCACATAATTCCACACACTCCTACAAGCTTTTATGATGATCCAGATTAAGCAATCACAAAATACAGAAAAAATTTAGATCCAGTTGTAAAATTTAGGTTAAGCAGCCTCTAATTGTATTCAAGTCACTGTTAGAATTCTTATTTAGGTAGCAAGGCTGTAAAATGCCAACTGCAAAACGTGATGCAAAATTAAAGCAAAATCAATGTGGTGTAAGTTATCCAAGATTAACCTTGGCCATGCAAATTACAGACTAAATAACGTGTAGATTAACTAACATGGGGAAGTCTTCAAGATTTGGTACTTTCTAATAGAGATCATATTTCTAAGAACATTCATGGTTGTAAATTAAAAGAAAAACTTTGGCTTGAAGCAATGGATAAGGAAATGGTTGATTGTGTGGTATGGTTTGTTTTGCATCACAGAGTGAAAAAATGAAAGTCGTTCTTACTTGGGCAGGGATGATGTGGGCTACTGATCAGCCTATGTGAAAATGTGCAAAGATGCCAGATAGGGTTAATGACAAAACTTGGGGAAATGTCATTGTTTTGAAATGAAGAGGAGGGCAAAGGTGGTTTCTGCCTAGATGCATCAAATTTGATAATTTTTTTCCTTTCCTAGAATGAAGAAGGCATTTGTTTTTATAGAGGTGAAGAGAGAGATTTTGGATTGCATTTTTGACAAAATAGTAAAAAAAAATTATCTATTGCTTCAAGACTTTGACTAGAAATTGAAAAATAAGTATTAGGACAAGTTTGGGGTTAGGTTTGGGTGAATTGGGTGGATCTGATCTGGGGATACTGTCAGGAAGATGGGGATTAGGATGAGCCTAGGGGTTGATTTTGGGGAGCAACCAACTAGCAAATAACAGACAATAAGTTAACTTCATCAAACAAACTAGAAGTAAAGATTCTAGTTTCTATTTTTCTCCAACAATATATTCTTTGTATATATGCATCCACAGGCAGCAGGTGTGCAAGTGGAGTTCTTTGAATGGTTCTGTGAATTAAAAATATTTTCAGGATTATATATGCACAATTTTTTATTATTATCTTGTTAAAAATTTGAAATCTGTTACTATGGTTGCATCCTTCCATTGACACAGTAATCTCGGGTTTCACTAGTGCTGCAATGTGATGGATTTTTCTTTTTCCCCAATAGCACAACTTTTTTCTCTGGCATCATTGCTATTTTTTCTTTCCAAGTATATGCTTCTGAAGTTCAATTACTATTCATTGCAGTATCTACAAGTCCATAGGTAAATCCAAAGGTTCAATAAATGAGGTCAACCAAATTGCACAGGTTTGATAGACAGTTTTAATTATGAAGATTGAAGACACAGCAATGTATTTGATCCAGCTGGCCTTTTTATTGATTTCTGTTTCTTATGTACCACCAGCTTCGCATTATTATAAAACCAAAGCCATGTCTGGGAGTTGGACCTTTATGTGGTGCACAGCAGGTGAATGATCATGACTTCACTGGCTTTCAAATATTCAGATATTGTGATGTACTATTTGGATCTTTCCTTAAACCTGAATTCTCTTTTCTGTGCTGAATGCAGATATGTTATCATGTTCTTGGGCTTGTTCATGGAATCTGGACACCTATTCCTCGAGATGTGTGTAATTCTAGACATGACTCCCATTCTTGCATTCTGTTTATCACTTTAAAAGGTGATTAGAAAGATAACTATTTTAATTGATACTGCTACAGATGAAAGACTATATCGCAACTCCAAAGCCTAATGGTTATCAAAGTCTTCATACCACTGTGATACCTTTTTTGTATGAGAGCATGTTTCGCCTAGAAGTGCAGGTGATTTCATCATGTCCTTTTTTTGAAATTATTACGTTTGTTTATTCATGTCCCTTTTCTTAGACAAAGTTAGTTAATATGTTCATCCTTGTTTTTAAGAGCATAAATGTTGTTGTAAAAAAGAAAAGTTTCCTTAAGTAGCATAGTCCAAAAAAGTGACGGAAGTATTATCATGATTTATTACTCTCATTGCGTATCTTATGGCATCATTTTTCATGATATTTATCTATAAATGTGATACCTAACATAATGTCAAAAGCTTCATGCTTTGTTGGATTCCTAATAACAAGCTTTTCCCAAAATTGCATGGTCATTGAAGCCAATAACAGATGGTTTGTTTGGTAGCCAGTCATACAGACCACATTGGTTGAATTTTTTAACCCCAAAATACATTTTTTGGTAGCCACTCAGATAGTCAATAGCATTGTTTGCTGGAAAAGCTAGACACGTATTTTTCCAAAAAAAGATAAAACTGAAAGCTGCACATGGGACCCTACATACTTTGCAAACCATTTAATATGGAGCTATCTGGATCCCAGCATAATGTTTGCCTGGCGTCAAATGGGTTTCTTAATATGGAACTGGAAAATTAAAACCCAAGTGGCTCATGACACAAGTAGTAGTAAAAATGAACTACTATTGGTATGGTCGTAGCAGTTAGCACTGTAAAAGTCTTAGAACTCCTCTAATATCTACTTTTCATCCTATCTGGATTGAGACTTGAACAGCTTGTATCACTATCACCATTGTCATCCAGGCATGAACCTGTCTAATTTGGGTCAGCACTTGAAAAGCATATATGGCTTATAAAATTCATTATCATTGTCATCATCATAAGTTGTTTTCCACCTACTTGGCTTCAGCTACATAAATTTTGTTACTCCATTTCTGTTGATCTTGGGCATTTCTATTGAGCTATTTCTTTGGTATGTGCTGCTTGATTTTTCTAGTTGGTAGGCTTTTCTGCAATGTTATTAGAACCAAGCCAGACCAGCCAGTTCAACTGGGAACCACCACCATTTGTGGTTTGGTTCTCTTAGGTTCACGGTTAAAAATCATGAGAAACTGGAAGAACCTATGATTGGACCTGGCAAAACAGTTCAACCAGTTCACCAGTTTTTGTATAGCTATTAGTAAAAAGGACAATCGTTTGGGAAGATGGAGCAGTGATGCTAGCTGCTGTTGATTGATTGTAAAAACCTCTTTTGTCAACTGTCCAGAAGACTGGTTTTGATGGCTCTTCAAACTATGGTGAATAGCTGTTCCAAACGGGGAGACATCTCAGATGATGGGGGGAGGAAGAAATGGACGATAACTGTTTGAACAGGAGATGTTTCCGGGAACAAGAAGAAACTAAAAGTAAAGAGGTTTTAATATTACCATGGAGCACTTGTAATGGTAGATATGCAGCTATGTGTAAGGTTCATCACTGATTTTAAGTCAAATCTAAGCCATTCATTGTGTAAAAATTAGTCTTAACTGTTGAAAGTGAAGATCAACTCAATTTCTCAAATTTGAATGAACTGTTGAACCAGTTTGGGCTAGACTCAAAGAAGCAGTCTTATCAGAATCAAACTGGCGAATCCCCTGGTTGCTTTCCTAGTCTAGCGCAAACTGGTTCAACAGTTCATTCAAATTTGAGAAATTGAGTTGACCTTCATTTTCAACAGTAAAGACTAATTTTTACACAATGAACGGCTTAGATTTGACTTAAAATCAGTGATGAACCTTACAAATAGCTGCATATCTATGTGTAATCAAAATGGATGTCACAGTGGATCAGCACAGATTGGATGGAAACAGCTGTATGTTTCAGGGCATTGCCATTATTTGGTCCACCATGAATGGTGCTTTCTACCTCTGATAATGTCTGCAGTGCTTTTGTCCAAACAGTATTGCATGTAAACTTCCATTTCTAACTTCTTTCCCAAGTTCTTAGATCTTACTTTCCTTGAAAATTTGCTTGAGAAAAATCTTTTTTATGGTGTTCATCAAATAGGCCTGCCTATTGGCATCAAAGAAGCCTGCAAGGTTTGGTGATTCAAAATAAACCATGAGTTCAGTATATTTGCTAAAAAATTAAGATTAAAAAATTAAAAACTGTCCAGCACTACAATGGGTGTGCTATGTTGAGTTCTCACCTCTTTCAAACAACTGTCTAATAATTTTTCAATGTTTAGAGCATTTACAAAAAACCTTTAATTTGACGTTTATTTCTATTTATTCTTTTTATTTACTTTTTGGCAGATAAGGACTGAAGAAATGGACCTCATAGCTGAGAGAGGCATTGCTGCTCACTACAGTGGGAGAGGAACTGTCACTGTATTTTTAGGGCATGGGACAGCTGTTGGTAGAAATCCAAGAGGGAAGTCAACTTGCCTGAACAATGCCAACATTGCACTCAGGGTAATTTTTTGGTTCAAATAATGCATTGCCTAATAGGCATTTTTTGTTTTTTTTTTGGTTGGATAAATGCATCCAATTCTCAATCATTAAGATGATAACATGAGGACAAATTCCTTTTTCTCTAGATTGGCTGGCTTAATGCTATTAAGGAGTGGCAAGCGGAGTTTGTTGGGAACATGAGTTCAAGGGAATTTGTGGATACTATCATGCGTGATCTGCTGGGAAGTCGAGTCTTTGTGTTTACTCCGAAAGGAGAGGTAAGACCATAAGATCATATATGGATCTTGAACTGTGTTAAAACTTCCATGAGATTATGATGTGGTCATTTCCATTTTTATAATCTTTTCCTATTTGGTGCAGATAAAAAACCTGCCAAAAGGGGCTACAGTGATTGATTGTGCTTATCTTATACATACGGAAATAGGCAATAAAATGGTGGCTGCAAAGGTTCATTACCAATCAGTGTTCTTAAGATCATGCTGCAAAGGTTTAATCATAATATGACTCGAGATGCATTTCCGATTGTAGGTCAATGGCAACATTGTCCCTCCCACACACGTGCTTGCAAATGCTGAAGTTGTGGAGATAATTACATACAATGTGAGTGTTCATCCACTTTCATGAGTGCACTTCTATTGCTATTGTAAATCTTTGTAAATGTTTGTGCCCCTTAACCACTAAAGCTGCTTTTTATTATCCTAGTATCTATATGCATATCATAGGTAGCATAATGCATCAATTATATCTGTAGGCTAGAGGTTCACATACCTGGTAGAAGTAATGGGATTTCATTGGTTTCAAAGAAGTGCTAGCTTTCCTCAAAGGCCCATCCTAGCAGAGGGATGAGTTCCCTCGGGTTCACTGATTTGAGAAATGAACTAGGTGGGAGATTCCTTTGCAACTTGCATCTAGGAGCTCCTTTTGTTGCGAAAGCCAGGAGGCTCTTTCCCCTGGCTGTATATAAATCCATCATTATCAATCAAGAATTCCAGATAACACTTCCTGGCAATTCATTGATAAAGATGTCCTTACAATCAAGTTACTTGGGTGTTAAGTATTTAAGCTTCTTCTGGAGATGCATCTGCAGGGTTGTCTGGAATACGAATTCTCTCTGTAATATCTTTAGTAATCTCATAATCTCATAACACACACACACACACACACA
>JAYJMB010020048.1:0-42175 GCA_036873735.1 Pouteria campechiana
CATAACACAATTGCATAAGAACAACAAATATCTAAGTATAAAAATGTATCTTATGAGTGAATGAAATTCACTCATCAGACTCCGTGGGCACTAAAATACAGGAAGAAGCTAGATCTAGCCAAACTCATATCTGAACAACTTCATCAAGTAAAATCATCATCAAGATTTCCTCTATCCTATGGAATGGTAATGACTAAAAAGGTAGAGGTGAATCTATCATATGAAGTACTAGAAGAATTCAAGTATTCAGACATGATTAATAAGGTGACACTAAAAAGAATGGGGATATCCATTTCATCAGGAGTGGTCACTGAGAGAGCAAGAAGGTACGAAAAAGAGTTAGAGAAGGAGAAGAAGAAGAAGAAGAAGAAGAAGAAGAAGAAAGGGTTAAATTAGTTACAGAAGAAAGGGAGGAGGTTCCCTCAATAGTAACAAAAGTTATCAACTCATATATACAAACAAATGAACTAAATAGAGAAGATGTCACTGAAAATTTTGTGACTAAAATTATAGATAAACTGATACAAGATTATTTCTCAGCTGAAGAAGTGCAAGAATGGAAAATGAAGATCTTATAGCATAAAGGATAAGAAATGAAGAAAGAAGATCAAGGGATCAACAAGAGGAACATGCACATTCAAGGTCAGTAGCAATAGAAGTAGAGGCAGTATTGCACCATCTCCACCTCACTGTCCAAAATCATTCAGACCAACCCACTCACCTTCACCAACTCATTGCATCCCACAAAATTTAGAGAGAAGACTTATCAATGTTGAAACATTCTTTTTAGATCTCAAGGCTAAGATGAATTCAATGGATCAAAAACTAGACACTCTAATTTTCTTAGCCAAATCCATCAAAGACTAAACACAATCATCTTAATCCTCTCTAAAATTTTCCCAATCCATAGAACTATATCTATTTCACAAATTAGGAGCACCCATTCCTCAATTTCCCCTTCTACTCACATAACTCACAACTCTCCAATTACTACATATTCCTCACATTCATCTCCATCTGAGTCAAATGAAGCACTCTTTGATTCAGAAATACCACTTGCTCAAATTCTTAAAACCATAAAAACCACCTTAAAGAAAAATACTCACCTTTCATTAAGTGTCTCCCATAGAACCACTCATCCTCATCACTCCATTACTAGAACTAGAAAATTCACTCCTACTGAAAAAGGAAAAGATCTACATTTTCTAAAAAACTTCTATCTCACTTCCACAAAAGATCCTAAAAAATTTGTATTTCCTGATATCTCCATTCCACCACCAATAAAACTTAGTGAAAAAATAAGATTAATAAAAGAAGAAATCCAGCTCAAATAAAAGATAAATAAATGTGCTTCCTCTGAATTGAATGCTCAAAAGGCAAGTTTTAGCTATTTGGATCTTCCATTTCCATACTTTGATAACCTTGTATTCATAAAACTTAATGTCAATCTTATTAAAAAGCCTTTCCCTAAAAACCTGAAGCTTGATCTTTCAAACATACATAAATTTGTTGATAACTTCATACTAAATTTCTAGGAACCATCATCATCATCCACACCAATTCCTCCTCAAACAAACAAATCCTTATTTGTTAAGACAACTTCAAGAGCATCACCTGGCACTGTTCTTGATGCATTAGACCCTAATCTATTATATCTCCCATATGATGTATATTGCCAGCGTAGGTTCCTATAGATCAATACATATTTTGCTAACTTACTTCCACCCTTTCCTGAATTTAATAATTCAGATTATTTTGAAAGGATAAGAGTAATTGAACCTGAAGGAATTGTCACTATAAAATCTACGACTTAATTATCCATCCCAATAGTTTCTTCCTCCAATATCTCACATCCTCTTCTTAGTTTATCTAATCCTCCTCCTTCCTCAACATTCAAATTTTCAATCACTAAAACCAAGAAATTCATTTCTAAACCTTCAAAAGTTGATGACCTCTCAAAAAATTATAGACACATTAAACTTATTCCCATAAGTCATACTTCATACAAAAGAAGGATGACAGCCAATGCTAAAGCCAGTGCTCAAGGAAAATCTCTTCCTTGTCCATATTTAGCAAATCCTGAATTTCAACTTCTCATCTAGGTTGTGAATTACAAAGAAAACACTTTACAATCTAAAGATAATGTTTGGACTGCTAAAAACATATTATTTTGATTTTGTCTATATCATTGCACTTTGATCTTGGAAATATACTTTGAACATCAATGAAGTATACATCCTTAGATAAAGTTCCCAATTTGTAGCTTTTTCACACCGTTTGAATGTCATTCCTTGATAAGCTATCATCTTTTTGATTATGACAAAAAGAGGGAGAATTATAATGCAATAAGTCAATAGAACAATAGAGTAAAGATTAATTGTATTACCTACTCAAGGGGAGCCGAGCCACATAAGCTAAAACTTGAAAAGAGCCCACTAAGCTATGCTAGGAGAAATTAAACAAGCAAACTGTGCGCTAAGTCAGGGGGAGCCATAATACATTTATCTATGCGTAAAGTTCATATGCATTTACACTAATGAATAATTTTATTCTCTCAAAAGGTATTTCACTCAAATGTTTTGTCATCATCAAAAAGGAAAAGAATGTTGAATCAAATAGTGCATATGGCAAACTACCAAGTTTTGGTGATGAGCAACAAAGTATGAGTGCATATGTGGTATTAATAGTTGTGTTCTCAAGCATTGCAAAAACACATATAAATATACTGGGAAACAAATCAAATGGAGTGGATAGCGTACATACCAAATGCATAAGCATGCACAATCCACTGATCGAAAGAAGACAAGTATGATAAGAAAGAATAGCACTAAAACTTTGAAAAAAAAGCCATCAAGTAAATCTGTAGCCATGAAGTTCATGCCTCAATGAGTGATCAAGAAAATTATCTATATATAAAGTCAATGTTAGATAGCATCTGCTTCAGGAAGATTTAAACAAATCGTTCCATGGACAAGTCAAAAAAAATTTCTTATAATCAACACTTGTCCATAACAAAAAGATGAATTCAGTTTGCAAAAGTAAGAGATGAAATAGAGCTGAAATTAGACAAACGAAGAAGCCTACTCAAGCTTTTGTCTCTCATATAAATCTCATCTAAAAACTAAAGAGGGTAAGGAACCTATCTGTAATCTTTGCGGAAAAGATAGAAGTAGGAGCGGCACAACAGCTACAAAAGAACAACCTTATCGGCTATCTTCATCTACAAGGGTTATCTGCCATTGGAAAATCCTCAAACAACAACTAAAGAAACAAGTCATCTATACCTCAAAGAGTTGTCTGTTACTTCTGATAGACAACCCATCATATAAACAACTAAGAAAAGGATTGATTTGCATGTCAAAACTTCATCTATCACTTACAAACCAACATACGAACCACGTGAAAGACTCTTTATTGAACCTGCAAATTCATCTACTGATTTCTATAGATAAATAATAGACAAAGTCATTTTGTCTATCAAGGAAGGAGCCTTGTCTACTAAGAAGAATCGTCTACTACTTACAACAGACAAAGCCACTTTGGCTGATGAAAAGAAAACTTCGTCTCGTGAAAGTCACTTCATTTGCTGTGAAGAAGCTTTGTGCATGCTTCAAGGATCGTCTGCTACTTACAATAAATAAAGTCACTTCAACTGATGAAAAGAAGACTTTGTCTAGTGAAAGTCACTTTGTTTGCCATGAAGAAGCTTTGTTGGCACCACAAGGATCATCTGCTACTTACAATAAACAAAGCAATAGATAAAACTACCTCGCCTGATGAAAGAAACTCTGTCTACTAAGACAACATCATCTGAAGAGTAATAAAGAGGAAGAACTTCATTTGCGCTTCTACAATTCATTGTTACTTACAAAAGATAAATTAGAAGATAATAAAATACTGTAATGGTCTTTGATAGAATTATAAAGATGAAGTAGTATATTATGGTGATCTACTTAGATCAACTTTGTCTATTACTTATAGGAGACAAATCCAAGAAATGATTAGACAAAATTCTCAAATAAAATATGGCATGTCATGAAAAGTAGAAACCACATATACTAAACATCGCTGACTACACTCTCCAATCAAAATCTTATTTGAAGCAGATTTTATTAAGCAGATTGAACAAATCGAGCCTAGCTGAAGATGAAAAAAAATTCAAAGAAAAGTAATCTACATTTTATTAAAGGTTACAAATTTCAGAGGCTGTATCCCTTCAAGCTTAATGGGTATCTTTCCAAAATAATGAAAGAGTCAGTCAAGCAGAAAAGTCTTTATTAGACATTTGATAAAACAAAAAAATCATCTTCTTCAAGAATGGCTCTACAAGCTTTATAGCTACAAGTGAGTTTCTCAAGAAGACAGCTTTTCAATGGAAAAAATCAGAATGGCTTTCAACATTTGAAAGAAAGTCAACTACCTCCACTGGGCAGAAATTTTTCAAGCAATAGAAAGGTATTACAGTGTCAACAAAGAAGGTTGAGGAGGCTGGAGAAAAATCAGAACAGAGTTTAATCAAGTGACAACTCTCAATCAGACTATGCTTTCTCTTAGATAATCGATCTCCACTAAGGTGATAGACAATGACCCAAAAGTTCTATCTTAATCACACACTTGGAGTATTGATATATAATGAGCTTCAACAAGATATCATTTTATATGTGTTCAAAATATGCACAAATCAGCCAAGCAATAGAGGCAATGTAATGTGCAAAATGAGTGTTGTTAATTAGCTATGTGAGTTGGTGGTGAGCTTAAGAAAAACACATTATATGAGTTGTTGGTGAGCTCTAGAAAACTAACAAGTTTGTTGGTGTTCTTCAAAACCAGTAAGTTTCTTGGTGAGCTTGTGAAACCAAAGGAGTGTTAGGAATACTATTTATGCCCCTGGAGCTGGAATCCAGAAGAGTATTGGGAGCACTTTGTATTTCTATTATATGAGGTATAGTGGAACCCAAGGCACAATACGTATGTGCTCTTGGAAGAGTAGATGTAGGCACAGGGTTCCCAAACTACTATAAAAATTATTATGTATTTTGCATGATTGTTTTAACTTGCACATAATTGTTTCATCATCATAGTTCACACATCACTAAACACACAATGACATCTCTGAAATAAGTGACTAAGAAAAGTTGAATTTGGAAGTGAAGCCATCATGTTGATTAATTCAACAGATCTAGAATTACTTCTCGTTAGCTCATTAATTTTTATTTGGCCATAATTTTTATATGCTCAATTCACCCCTCCCCTCTGAGCTACTCATTTACATTGGACTAACAAGTTTTATAGTTTAATTCAACTTGATTGTTCAAGTTTATGTAGATGATATCATATTTTGCACTACTAATGAAGCTCTTTGCCAAGAATTTTCAAGGATCATGCAAGTTGAGTTTGAAATGATCATGATGGGGGAGCTAAAATACTTTCTTGGATTGCAAATTAAACAAAAAGAAGATGAAATTTACATATGTCAATCTAAATACATAATAGAAATGATTAAGAAGTTTACAAAATAGAAAATACTTCAATGAGCACATCAACCAGGTTTGACAAAGATGAGATAGGTAAACTAATTGATCAAATTTTTTTTCAAAGTATGATTGATTATATTTTGTACATCACTGCATCTAAATCAAATATTCAATATGATGTATGTTTGTATGCTTGATTTTAGTCATGTTGAAAAGAGTTACACCTAACTATAGTAAAAAGAATTTTTAAGTACCTGGTGGACACACCAAGTCTAGGGTTCTATTCTCCAAAAGGATCTACCTATGAATTGATTGAATATTTAGATGTTGAATTTGGAGGGTGCAAAATTGATAGGAGGAGTTGACTTTGGAGAGTACAAAGTTGATAGGAGGAGCACAAGCGAAACATGTCAATTCTTTGGAAACTTGTTGGTTTCTTTGTTTTAAAGGAAACAAACCAATGTAGCTCTCTCCATTGCAGAAGCTGAACAATTGCTTTGGATAAAACAACAATTTCTAGACTATCATTTGGTCTACAAAGACATTCCTATAAGGTGTGACAATACTAGTTCAATATGCTTAATAAAAAATCCAGTGATACATTGACTCATTAAGCATGTTGAAATTAGACATCATTTTATTAGAGACCATATAAAAAAGCATGATGTATCTGTAGAATATGTCCATACGGATGCTCAACTTATAGATATCTTCACTAAACCAATATCACTAGAGAGTTTCTATTAAATTATAAGAAAATTTGGAATCATAGCCACAAAAATATAGGAACATCCATTGTCAAACTTGAAATGAGCTATGAGCTTTTGATGATTTAACTAAAAAGGTTGAGTAAAATTTATTATTTTTGTTTATTTGTGATGAATTGTTGAAAATTATGATATTGGGAAAGAATGTAGAGAATAGCAAAATGAAGAACTGAATAGAAATATGTGGTTGGGATGGGAACTATTAGCCCTATTCAAATGGTGACTCAAGAGGGAGGGGGGTGATGAATTGAGTCTTTAAAATTTTTGGCTAGATAATAATTAAAGTACAATGATAAAAAAAGACTGATAACACAATGCACTTTGACTGATATTTTTATAGTGGTTTGGCCATTCACTTGGATTCTTATTCCACTTCTCTAAGTTAACCTTTTTTGCTAACCTCAAGTTCTACTCACACTTTCTTTGATTAGTAACCTCCAGATTAAATAAATACACTTGTTGGTTTCCAAACTCACCCACTAACTTATACAAATACTAAGCAAGTATTCTACTTGCTTTCACTACACAGAGGCAAGTCCTTGGCTTGCAAAAATATGCAGAAATAAATGTGTATAAGTATTAATGCCTCTACCAGGCTGATTTTCTCTGAAGTTCAAAAGCAATAAACTTAGTTAATATTATAATAACAGTAAGATTTAATCTTCAAAAGTAGTTGAATGAATGACTTTTAATGCTTCTTTGAAGAAGTTGTAGTAGAGTCAAAATTATAGAAGAAAAGCCTTGAAGACTTAGTAAATGCTCTTTTGTTTTTCAAAATGATCTCCATGATTTCTTTGTTCTTACTTTACTTCTTTTATATTGAAACCTCTAATTTTCTCTATTGTGGTAGGTAAGAATCATTTAATGGAGAGAAACATTAAAATTTATAACTATTATACTTTTTAGCATGGTTTCAGAGTCTATGATTCAGCATTAGATCCTTCGAGATTTAAGTGGTATGAAGTTTCATGCATAACTCACACGTTGTCGTCTCTTTGGATGCACCAAAGATATATTTCGGAGGCTCCGAAGTGGCGTGACAATAACAACTTGTGTCGGATGCAATGATGGCTGATTACAAAGTTCCAATTTATCTCTGAAGTGTTTATTTTGTGACTCTGAAGGAATTAACTCCAAACTCTAAAATATTTCTCTGCCTCTGAAATGCTTTACTAGGTTCTAAAGTGTTTATCTTTGGACTTTGATGAGTCGTATTTACTGACGAGTGTCCTATTAACTCCAAAGGCTCTTGATATTTTTTTTGAAGCACCTTGTCAACTCTGAAGTACTTAACTCAACTCCAAAGTTTGTGAGCTCATGTCTTTAAAGTGCTTCAACTGACTCCAAAGGTTGTGAGCTCGTGACTTCTAAGCAATTCAATCAGTTTGAAGTTATTCTCCTCTATCTTCGAAGTGCTCTAGTGGCTTCAAAAAAACTTGTCTTGACTCTAAAATATTTTTGATGATTTTGAATCTTGTTACTTCATGACTCCGAAGATATTTCCCTCTTTCTCTAAAATGCTTCATTAGCTCCAAAGGGTTATCCTCTTGTTTACAAAGTTCCCTTAATAACTTTGAATTTTCTATTTTCTTCTTTTAAGTATATTTGTAATTTGTGTACTTAGTTTTCTTGAGCATTTACCTGGTTTCTTCCTTTAAGCGTCATGAACCTTATTCTCAAGATTAGTTTGGAAAAATATTTCTGCAAAATACTTGAGAATAATTTGTTAGTACCTTAATGTTTCACTCATGTCTTTGCTTATCCTCAAAACATACTTGGTTAAGAATGTTCATTACCAAATTCAAGCTAGATGATAGTGTATGTTCAACATTCTCCTCCTTTTTGATGATGACAAAACATTGAGTGATATATCTTTCAAAACTATGTAAATAAAGAAAATTTAAAGTGGCTAAATGCATGTTTGATGTCCAATGGAATTCTATTAACTTAGTGCATCTCACCCTGAATGGGAGCATTACATTACATACATTTCACTATATTCTCTCCCCCTTTTTGTCATCATCAAAAATGTGAAAAGAAACAAAATAAATATACATAGTCTGTCATGAACAATATTACAAATACAAAACATAGCCTATCATGCAAAATTGCAAGTACAAAATATGAGCAAAATTATAATACAAAAGGATTTCTATCAAAAAATATAGATTACAAAAGAAAAAAAATCCTACATCGGATAAATGGCAATCAGAGATATTTTAAGGAAAGAAAGAGAAGTGCAGAGGCAGCAGAATCAGTGGAATGATTGGGGTTTTCTCTTATAGGTTTTGAGAAAGGAGTTATTTTGTGGGGGAACGAGAGGCTTAGGTTGAGAGATTGATGGTTTAGGAGATAACTTGGGTCTTTTTAGTAGAGGATGTGGAATGAAAAATGATCTTTTGGGATTGTAGATGGGGGTTCATGAGCGTAGGTAGTGGATCCATAGTCAGTGACAAAGATGAAATCAATGCACTCCCTAAAGGTTGGATCTAGTAACTCAGGAAAGCATACAGGGGTCCCTTTTAAGAGGGCTTCTATGTTGGTATTCATCCTTGTAGTGTATTCTTGATAAGTGATGGTAATGCGAGAAAGAGGAGCCTTTATGTGTTCTTTTGGAAGTGAAAATTTTGGCTTTCTCTTGAGTTTTAAAGAGGATGGTTGAGATAAAGGTGTAGAAGATGATGGTTTGAGTAGTAGTTTTGGTTTTGGGATTTCAGAAGGTTTTCTTATGGTTTTAGCTTTAATAAAAGAGGGTTGTGATGTTTTTCATTTTGGTAAAGGGCCTGGTTTGGGATAATTCACCCTAATTTTGTGAAGAAGGGACTGATTAGCAAGTTGTGGATAAGGAATTGAAAGATTGTCAGCTATAGATTGCAAATTGGCTTCAGAATAGAACAAAGATTCTTTCTCGATTATAAGAATGTTATTGAATTGTCCTAAAGGAGATGAAAAAACTTTTCTAGGGGGCCTTGATGCTGGAAGCATCTGAAGAAGTTTCTTAGTATCTGCATCTTGAAAAGATGATAACTAAGGAATTTTGATTTCATGGCCCATGGGTGTGAGAGGAGGATCAGGGATCAGTAGAATTCTAGAAATAGCATTCTAATCCATGATTTGTGGAAATGGTAGTGAAGAAGGATGAATTACAAGATAGTAGAAGAAAAACATTCTGGCAATGTCAGAATTGATTCTTGATTGAATAGTAAATTTAGACTAAGTGAATTTGATTGGATAATAGATATAAATAAGAATGTTAGTATTATCATAAGTTGGTTTTGGAGGAGATTGTGGAGGCGTTTGTGGAGGAGTGTGAGGTCTTCTCCATTCTAGACATATTGAAGGTTTATTCCATTCTAGAGGAATTTCTTCAATTCGAGTGGCTATTAGTTCTCCTGATCAAACAAGATCAAACCAATCCTAGTTTAAAATGTAAATTGTCTAGGGGGAAGAAAATAAAATCTAGGAAGTGGAGCTGTGAAATATTTTTCCATGTCTGACAATAGCTCTATGAAGATTGAAAAGGTAATCCTCAGGTAGGTTTGAAAAGACTTTAGTGGTTGGAACATATGGAGGCTATGTTGGAGGAGAGGGAGAAACAATTTCAGCAGGTTCACTCTTAAGTTGAGCAACCTCTGGAATTGCAGGAGATGATTGTAGAGAATGTGTGGGGGATGATACCACTGTGATGGGGGAGTTGGTTTGAAATGGAGAGAAGTGAATTGTAGGTGGAGAATGTGGAGGATAAGTTTGACCTCTAAATGACTCTGCTAGTAATGTTAGAGAGTCAAGTCTTTGATCAATCTTATCAGCTCTTAAGATGATAGATGATATGGCATAGTTGAGCCTTTGATCAATTTTGTTCATTTGAAAAGCTAGATGTGACAAATTTTTCAATATTCTCAAGTGTATTTTCTAGATGTTATGGAATGGGTAGAGGAGTGAGGATTGATGAAGTGGTTGGTGTGGATAGTTGTTGAGTTGGTCTTATGGGAGAGGGAGATCTGATGGGTGTAAAAAAGGAAGTGGTTGTTGTTGCTGCTGCTATTTCATTTTCTCTTCTTAAAATTTCTTTTGACTCCTCTATTTTGACAGATCTTTCTTCTTATGTTGAAGTTTCTCTTATTTCCTATTCCAAAGTTTCTTCTCTTATTATTCTTTCTTCTTCTTCTTCTTCTTCTTCTTCTTCTTCTTCTTGCTTTGGTCAAGATCTTTTTAATTAATTTGCTTTTCTTGGTTTCTCATTGATCCAGCCTTATGAATTTTGCTTGAAACCTATTCTCTTTAGGATCTTCTCATCAATTGTGTCCGAGTCTCTTTGAGGTTCTCTATGTTCCTCAAACAAATTGACTCCTACTTCCCTTATTAGCTTAGTCCGAACCATTCCATATGGAAGAGGGAATCTTGAGGTGCTTTTAACTGAATAAATATGATTTGGCATTATTTTATCCAGATCCACTTTCTTTCTATTCTTCAGAACCCATAGTACTCTTCCATCCTTTTTTGATACATCTCCTATAGCTCCTTTTCTTTGATACACATTGTTTATCATAATCATGTAAGCTAATTTAACACTTAAACTTAGATGGTTGGAGTGAAGATAATTCTCCCTTTCATCTATTTTTGCTCCTGCCAAATCTAAAAATAGTCTTTGTCTAGTAGGTCACTCTGGTTTAGCTTCTACCAGAGGAAGATTAAAACATCTTCTCAAATGTTTTGTGGATACATCAATTTCCACTTCTCTTATCATGACTTCTTTATTCTAAGTTAATGTTGCATATTAGGGCTCTTATGAGTCTTAGATAGAAGTAATCTTGGTAGGTGTTTGAACAATTTACATACTTCTAATTCCATGCCACTATCTATAGAAATATCAAAGTTGAAAACCTTTCCTTTTATGATCTTTCTATCATGATATCTTTCCAAATATCTAGAGTAGTTAGACTCACTATTTATAAATATTACCTTAAGTGTATTGGTTTCTTGTCTGACTCTTTTGGTTGCTCTCTATTCTGGATACTCTTCTCTTTCCTTGCTTTTTCCATTTGTTGATTTAATGGTTCCCTTTGTTCTCGCAATTGTAGCAGAGGAGGTTAGAAGATAAGAGGGATTTCTTACTAGGGTGGAACAGATTGGGGGAAGATGATGGAAAGATCGATTGTACTACAAAGTTTGAATCAGGTGGGAAGATAGAGGGTTTTCTTTGAAGATGGATTTTCGGATGCTCGTAGAAAAGGGGTTTAAGGTTTTTGAAACTATTAGAGTGTTTAAATAAGGTTCAAAATTATCAGACTCTCTGATTTAGATTTTGGTTTCTCCAAAACATAAATGGATTCAGTTTTTAGAGGATCCAAAATGAGTGTGTGATCATTGGATGCCACAAATCAGTTGGTATTTTACTTTAGTGACTCCAAAGCTTTACTTTAGAGGTAGCATAGCCTATCAAAGGCTATGAAATGGTATGTTTGGTTTTCAAAGGTACCAAAATAGTGATTTTAGGAGGAATGGGCTTTGGAGGCTCCGATATTTTATTTCAGAGGTAGGATCAATTTTCAGAGGTGTATAAATTGATTATCGGAGGGTTTGAATGAAGTTTAGAAAGCTCCAAAAGTGATGCCAATTTTTAGATTTGTTCTTTTGTGCAAGTTTCAATGAAATAATCAATAAGGAATATATATTTCATCATATAGATGTTCTATACTTTCAAATTAAGCTTTTTGGTCTAAAATACCTAGTTCTCTTCTTAACTTACTAAATCTATCTTTTGGAAGAGGTTTAGTAAAGATGTATGCTAATTGGTTTTTAATTGGCACTAATTCTAAACAAATATTATGATTTTATATATAATCTCTAATAAAGTGGTGCTTAATTTCTATATGTTTCATTCTAAAATGTAAAATTGGATTCTTAGTCAGACTTGTGGCACTTGTGTTTTCACATTTTATAGGTATATAAAAAAAGTTAAGACCAAAATCACGTAATTGTTGTTTCATCTAAAGAATCTGAGCACAGCAACTACCAGCTGCTACATATTCTGCTTTAGCAATTGATAATGCAATAGATGTCTATTTCTTGGAAAACTACGATATGATCATGCTTCTTAAAAACGAACAAGATCTTGAGGTACTCTTTGTCTATTGTATATCTAGAAAAGTTTGCATCAGAGTACCCCACCAAATTACAATCAGAACCTCTTGGATACCACAAACTGAGGCTTGGTATGTCTAATAGATATCTAAAGATTCTCTTTACAACAATTAGGGGTGACTCTTTGGGATCCAACTAAAATCTAGCACACATGCAGACACTAAACATTATATCAGGTCTACTTGCAGTCAAATATAATAATGATCATGTCATGCTTA
This sequence comes from Pouteria campechiana, assembly GCA_036873735.1. Taxonomy (NCBI): domain Eukaryota; kingdom Viridiplantae; phylum Streptophyta; class Magnoliopsida; order Ericales; family Sapotaceae; genus Pouteria; species Pouteria campechiana. The sequence continues at coordinate 12,604 of JAYJMB010020048.1, forward strand.
AAGTTTGTGACACACAAATTTACCTTTTTCATCTTTGCCCATCATCTAGTTTGTTCCTAAAGACCCATTTTGTTCCTATAACAAATTGATAGTTTGGTCTTGGAAAAATAGTCTACATGTTGTTTCTTTTAAATTGATCCAATTCTTCTTGCATAGCCAAGATCTAGTTTTCATCTTCTAATACTTGGTCTATGCAAGTTAGTTCTAATTGAGAAATGAAAGTAAAGTTGCCACATATTTGGTGGTAGGATTATCTAGTTCTAATTTTATCAAACACATCACCAATTATCTAGTTTTCAGGATGAGCATGCATAAACCTCCAATCTTTGGGAAGAGAAGAATTACCTTCCTCATTTACCTCTATTATGGATGGTTCACTTTCATCCATTGTTATCTCTAATAGTGGAAATTCTACTTGTTTGTCTTGTAATCTTAGTTTCTCCACCCTCGTTGGAAGATTATCTATCTCATAATGAAAATCACTATTTCTTTTCATGGAATTAGTATGTTCATCAATTTTGACATAGATGGATTCCTATACAATCTTAAGTCTCAGGTTGTATACTCTAAATGCTTTGCTAACAATGGAGTAACCTAGAAATATTCCTTGATTAGATCTGGTATCAAATTTTCTAAGGTTTTCTTTGCCATTATTAAGAATAAAGTACTTGCAACCAAAAGTATGAAAATAAGAGATAATTAGTTTCTTAACATAGTGCAATTCAAATAGAGTTTTGTTGAGTATCGAACTAGCAACGATTCTATTAATAATATAATAATATAACATATGGTGTTTATTGTTCATTCTGTACACATTTGATAAATACTTCAATGAATAAAAAAGCTTTATCTTTGAATGCTATAAACATTACCTAGGTAAACTACTATCATCATCAATAATGACATATGCGTCATGTTTCCCTCCAAGACTTCTAGTTCTTGTTGGTCTAACTAAGTCCATATATAGCAACTGAAGGGGTTTGGTTGTGTATACTTCTTTATTTGACTTAAATAATTCTTTTACTTTCTTACCTTTCATGCAAGTATCACATAACTTATTATCAAATTTGAGTTTTGGTAAGCCAACAACTAGATCATTACTATATAATCTTTCAATTAAATTCTTATTGGCATGTCCTAACCTTCTATGCCACAACATGGGTTCATTATCATTCATAACAAGACACTTAGCTTGAATATCAGAAAGATCAACCAAATATATATTTCCATGCCTTCTACCATATACTATAACTGATTGAGACTTATCTAGTACATAACATAATTGAGATTTAAACACAACTTTGTAGCCTTTGTCACAAAATTGACTTACGCTAAGAAGATTGTGTTTCAATCCTTCTACTAGAAGTACATCTGGGATTTTAGTAGATAGTGGTTCACTGACCCTACCGATCCCCAGTACTCTACCTTTACCATTATTACCAAAGGTTACTATTCTACTAGATTTCATTTTTAGCTCCATTAACAACTCCCTATTTCTTGTCATGTGCCCTGAGCAACCACTATCGATATGACACGTGCTGCTCTTTGTGGCTCCCAAGCACACCTGCATGTATAAAATTAAGTCTTAACTTTTGGTACCCATTTGAGAATGGGTCTAGATGGGTTAGTTGCAAATAGTGTTGGTACCCATTATTTTTTGGGCATAACTATTTTGGCTAAAGGAGATTGTGTTGCATTTAGTACATTTGCAACTGTCTTTAGAACCCAAATCATAGTCTATTTAGGCTCAAATTTTCTATGTTGTTGCCATCTACCTCTCTTCTTTGGTTTTATTCTTAATAAGGTGGAGGTCAATGTCTTTTTCAGAGCATTGTTCTCAGCTACTACTTACTCAAGTATGCTATTGGTATTATTAATATTCTTGAGCTTTGAATTTTCTTCCTTCATATTGGAGCATTCACTTGTAATTCTTTTGAGATCCTTTTTTGTTTCTTTGTATTTATCTTTAAAATCATGAAATCTGAATATAGTTCTCTAACATTTCTTCATGATTGGGAATTTCAAAATCAGAATTTACCTACTCTTCATGGATTGCCATGAAATTAATTCCCATATGAAGTTCATCTTTATCACTTCTGTTTGGAGAGAGTTGGCTGATTGGAGCTTTGTGTTTTTCTTCTTCTTCACTCTCACTTTCATTTATTATGTTCTCCTGCATTTCCTATGCTGCTAGAGCTTTCCTTTTCTTCTAAATTTTTTTTCATATTCTATTGTTGTTGTTGTTGTTATAATTGTTCTTTCTGTCAAAATATGAGTTGTACCTCTTCTTTTGCTGATCATTTTGTCTTTTGTCTGGTTCTAGACAGTTAAACTTCATGTGTCTAGGTTTTCCACAATTATAACAAGTGACTGATTCTTTCTTTCTGTTATATCTTCCAAAATTATTCCTTGAACTATTCCAAACTATTTTTCTTTAGCATGGATTTGAATTTTCATATAATCATTGTCATTTCCTTGTCTTCATCTCCACTTGTGGATGTATCAGTTTGGGATTCGTCATTCTCTAATTCAGTTTTAAGAGCAATTGCTTTCTTGCCCTTTTGTTTATCTATATTTTCCTGCTTCATTAACACCTAACGAGTCATAAAAGAACCCATAAGCTCTTTTAGACTCATTGTGTCTAGATTCCTTGCTTCCTAGATTGCTATCACTTTGGGCATCCATTGCTTTGATAAGGATCTCAGAATTTTCTTTACCATTTTGGGCTTTTCATACTTTTCTGCTAGAATTTTTATCCCATTTTATTATCATTTGAAATCTTCCAAACATGTCTGAGATTGACTCTCTCCTTTTTGTTGAAAGCTTCATATTCTTTCACAAAAAGATTTATCTTAGTTTTTTTTACTTGTTTTGTGCCTTCGTGTGCAACCTTTAGTTTGTCCTAGATTTCCTTTGTTGTATCACAAGATGATATCTTGTCAAACTCTAAGGATGTAAGAGCACATTAAAGGCAATTCTTTGCCTTAGCATCTTTTTTAGCTGCTACAATATCCTCAGCAGTGTATTTATCTATAGTATTTAGGACAATCATTGCATCTTTGATAGATTTCCATAGTTAATAATCTAAAGCAATAAAGAAAATTTTTATTCTCATTTTTCAGTATCCATAGTTTATACCATCAAATAATGGAGGTCTAGAGGTAGATTGACCTTTAGCAGAAGTGTTATGGAAATAACTGGCCATAAGATCTCGACACAGGTTATATAAATGGAATAGTAAGGTATAACAAGTGAAGGCTACTCTGATACCTGTTTTTGGTCCCATTTAGATGGTGACTCAAGAGGGGGGATGAATTGAGTCTTTAAAATTTTTGGCCAAATAATAATTAAAGTGCAAAGATAAATAAAAGACTGATAACACAATGCACTTAGGCTAATATTTTTATACTATTTTAGCCCTTCACTTAGGTTCCTACTTCACTTCTCTAAGTTAACATTTTCTACTAACCTCTGGTTCCACTAACACTTTCTTTGATTAGTAACCTTCGGATCAAACAAATACACTTGTTAGTTTCCAAGCTCACCAACTAACTTATACAAATACTAAGCAAGTATCCTACTTGCTTTCACTACATAGAGGCAAGTCCTTGACTTACAAAAATATGCAGAAATAAATGTGTACAAGTATTAATGCCTCCAGCAGGCTAATTTTGTACAATAGTAAGATTGAATCTCCAAAAGTAGTTGAATGAATGACTTTGAATGCTTCTTTGAATGAGTTGCAATGGAGTTGAAATCATGAAAAAAAAACCTTAAAGACTTAGTAAATGCTCTTTTGTTTTTCAAAATGATCTCCTTGATTTCTTTGTTCTTACTTTACTTATTTTATATTGAAACCTCTAAGTTTCTCTATTGTGGTAGGTGAGAATCATTTAATGCAGAGAAATGTTCAAATTTATAACCATTATACTTTTCAAAGTAGTTTTGGAGTCTTTGATTCAGCATCCGATCCTCCAGGATTTAAGTGGTATGAAGTTTCTTGCACAACTCACACATCACTGTCTCTTCAGATTCACCAAAGATATGTTTTGGAGGTTCTGAAGTGCAACAATAGTGAATCACGTTGAATGCAATGATGGTTGACTCTGAAGTTCCAATTTGGCTCCGAAGTGTTTATTCTGTGACTCCAAAGGAACTAACTCTGAACTCTAAAATATTTCTTTGTCTCTGAAATGCTTTACTTGACTCCAAAGTGTTTGTCTTCTAACTTTGACAAGTCATATTTACTAACAAGTGTCCTATTAACTCTGAAGGCTCTTGACAATGTCTCTAAAGCACATTGTTGACTCTGAAGTACTTTACTCAACTCTGAAGTTTGTGAGCTCATGACTACAAAGTAATTCAATCAGTCTGAAGTTATTCTCCTCTATCTTTGAGGTGCTCTAGTGCCTCCAAAAATGCTTATCTTGGCTCTAAGACATTTTTGCTAATTCTGAAGCTTATTACTTTGTGACACTAAAGATATTTCCCTCTTTCTCGAAAATGCTTCACTAGCTCCAAATTGTTATCCTTTTGTCTCCAAAGTACTTGAGCAACTCCGAAGTTGACTCTGAAGCTTCCTTAATAACTTTGAATTTTTTGTTTTCTTGAGCATTTACTTGGTTTCTTCCTTTAAGTATCATGAAGTTTATTCTCAAGATTAGTTTAGAAAAATATTTCTGCAAAATACTTGAGAATAATTTGTTAGTACCTTATGTTTCACTCATGTCTTTACTCATTATTAAAATATACTTAGTTAAGCATGTTCATCATCAAAATCAAGCTAGATAATAGAGTATGTTCAATAGGAACTGCCTATAACCTAGGCACCTACGGTCCTAAGTGCCTGTGTCAAAGGCACTTGCCAATTCAAAACGGGGTTAAACCCTTTCACGTTGGTTCATTTACCACTTCATCTATTCTTCCATCCTATAGTTCCATCTTCCCTAGAACTTCAATCAATTCAAAGATTTACATATTTTACCTTACCCTAGCCCACTCTCATCACTTCACACACTCCATTTCCCATCATGGCACCCAAGTGTTCAATGCAACTCAACCGCAAGCATACAGTGTCAAGTTTATAGTATGAGAATGTGACAAGGGTTACCATCTACATAGGGACTGTAAATTTCAATTAATCACTATCTATTGAAATAAATAATGATAACGTTTTTAGGGAATCAAATACTAATATATTGAATAAGAAGTAGAACATAATAAGCTTTGATGGAAAGATATTAAGATAGAAAATTCTTAGAGGATCGATTTCACTTATGCTTCAATTATGGTTTTCTCAACTCATTATGTATTGATCATTCTCTTAGTTTATAAATCAAGCATTCAAATTCACTCAACTCCCACTCTCGAGTACCGACTCAAGTATTTGTCCTCAATATCCCAATTTTGGTATCCCTAAAAAACTTGAAAGATTAAGAATGAATTAAGATTTATAATTCTTTTAAATGATTCCACAAAATCTAAAATCTCTCCCAAGTCATCTAGAATTTCATGTTATGATACCTAGATCCTTTTGAGGATTACCTCTCCCAAGTGTCAAATGCCAAATATAAAATCTTTCAATAGTGGACCAATAAATTAAAAGCATTAAGAATGAAATATTACAAATAAACCAATTAAACTCTCAATAATTTAATTAATTAATCACACCATAACATCCACATAAGATCCATCTTTCCTCTAGAAAGAGGAGTTTAGCTACTCATAATAATATAAAAAATAATTTCAAGTATTTGAAACATAATCCAAATAATAAAGGAAGAACAAGAAAGAATAATGAAACTTTTATTAAACGTTGATCTTCCTCTAAGCTTTGAACCACAATTGCTTTTAATAAGAACTCGCTTATTTGTTCCATCCCCCTTCTTCTCTATTTTTCACATTTTATATCTCTCTAATTAGGGTTAACCACCTTCTTGTGTAAATTAAAACATCTCTTATGCACAAAACATCAAATTTCCAAAAATATCCATGATTTATGCACATCTTGGGTGCTGCAACACCTAGTTTCTATCCACTTGTACCAATTTTCCAGCAACATGGCTGTTGTGGCACCCAAATGTTGATCTCACTAGAAACAATGTTTAGTATTTCAATCATAACTTTCTCATACGATGTTGAAATCATGTTATTCTTGATGTGTTTGAAAGATAATTTAAAGGGATAGAACTTTTATGTTAAACACATTTTCCAAATCATCCTAAATATATACCAAACATTGATGCCTTTTTGTATTCAGCTCCTTTTTAGACATGTTTTGATGCCTAAAACACAAAATAACTTCATTAAGTGTAATATTTAATCAAATATGAATATAAACCAATAAAATAATGTCAATTGATGATCCAAAAAAATATGAATTTAGGTATTAAAATATGATAAATTATGAAATTATCACCAAGGTAGCAATTTATAAGCCCCAAAGAGGGTTAAAGTTCCCCAGGACGTGTGGAGGAGCATCTTCTTCCAGAGGCACAACTTCTAGAGCCTCCAAAGAGTCCAGGAGAGTCTGCTTTGCAAGTGGCTCTCAAGGTAATGCTTCTCATCCTACTCACTCCCTTGATCACAATGAAAAAGATGTTGCAGAAGTCCAAATGGTTGAAAGAGTAGAAGGTAGTGAGAATGTTAAGATGTTTGACTTGAAGTCGTTGCCTAAAATAGTGGATGGGAAAAAGGTTCCTGAGCCTAAGTTTCTTCCAAGGCATCTCCTAGATTATTATTTTGGCATTGAAGGGAGGAAATACAAGTTCTACACTACATGCTTGGGAGGCCAATGCGTGTGCCCAAGAAGATTGACTTTAACTTTCTAGATAAATGTAAGTCAAATATTTAGGCCATGATAAATTACTAGGGATGGAGTGAGTAATTAGAGTATGATGCACCCATTTTTCATGAGCTAGTGTTAATATTTTCTTTAATTGGAATCCCAGTGAGTATTACTCGGTAGTAAAGGGTGTAAACATGAAGTTTGGTACACATCTCACTTCACTTGATAGATAGTTAGGAGAGATACCTGGCACGCCATCCCATGAGGAAGAGCAAGGAGTGAAGAATGAGGAATATTTCAATGCCTTGTCCATAGGAGCCTCTAGAATCACATATGATTATATTCATTGGTATATGAGGACAAATGACCTTTCAATAGAATTGAGAATGCTAAGAAAGGTCATGTAAAACATGACAGTCCTAATGCTAGGGGGGGACGAAGAAGTTCACAGCCTCTAAGGCCAAGATCTTATACATGATCTACAATTACCAATATGTGAACCTTCCACAACTAATCTTCAATGCCTTTGGTTACATGCAACAAAGAATTGATCATGTTATTCCATACGAAATGTGGCTAACCAAGGTGTTTGAGTGCTTCTCTATTCCCACGTTAGGAGAATCTGCTCTCACCATGTCCACATAGAAAAAGGATTAGGTTGGAGATACTATGCTCAAAATAATGCATGTTACTAAGGCATAATATAGAGCTGAAATGGAAGAGAAACACATTTGAGAAATGTCTAATGATGAAACAAGTGAGGAAGATGAAGGTGGAGATAAAGTAGATAGAGCATGCTCACAAGGGGAGGAGGATGAGACACACAGCAAAAGAGTCCCTTGGAGAGTGTGTCTACTCTTCATCACATGCCCCATCTACAGCATAGCCACTATCAAACCTCTCTTCTACATTTGCTAGGCTTACATCTGAGGTTAGACAACTTCAAGAGGTTGTCACTCATATTTAAGAGCATCAGGTCGCCTTGAGAAGACACTTGGGAAGAAGCTTGATCTTCTTCACTCACACTTTGGCACCACTCCTCCTAGCACATCAACTCCCTCACCTTCATCTCCTATTGCCTAGGACAACACTCTAGCACCTACTTATCATGCCTTTGAGCCAACATTCACCTTCTTTGAGTTACCCACCCCACTACTAGTTAGGGGGGAGGCTGCTACTTCTTAGGGGGAAGGGAAATAGCCTTAGGCTACACCTCTTCCTGCCGAAACTGCTGATTGAAAAAAAGGGGGAGGAGAGTTGTGATTTTAATTTTTTTGTGATTTTTCTTGGAGTATTTGAGTAGTTATGTAGTAAGGATGAATGTATTTCTTTCTGAGTGACCATGTAGAGAGGCTCATATGTATTTTCAATTGACATCTCTTGGTCTGATGATAACCTTTATTGTGGACTGATATTTCGTAGTTGATTTGGATTTTAATGCCTATCTGGTTTGACACTTTGATATGCACATACTAAATTGAAACTTATATATATGCATTGACCTTTTTAGTTTCTTTTCATGATAAAAATTAAGTGAAAAAATGTGTATATGATATTCATATCATGAAGTAAATTGCAATTCCAAAGCATTTGTCAAGCCTGTTTGGGAAACTTAATAGTTTAAAGCCTAGAATTGGATTTCCATTCCAAGTCAAACTTTCGATGATTAACTTTATGGGTTGAAAATGTTGACTATGCCTTGTATTGATATCCTTTATTTTATAAAGATGTTTAAAGAACAAATATTTCAAAATTTAAAGCAATGTTTTTAGAAAAATATATGAATTTTGTCAATCATCAAAAATGGGTTGTGAATGCCTCAAGTTACAAATAATATGAATTTGTCCATGTTTTGATGATCAACAAACTCATAAAGATTTCAACAAGAATAACTAACAAATTATGAAAGTTTAAGTATAGAAAGTGAGTGCAGGTTCGTAGTCACCTGCACTGCAGTAGAATTGTAGTCGCTTGCAATATCTAGTAAGAAGGTGTTCTCCTTGGATGATCACAATCTCATCATAGGTGCCTATGATCCCACAATCTAAGCCAGAGGTGCCACCCCATTGCACCTGCAACTCCAATTCAAGAAGTGCCTAGCAAGCCCATACTACCTACGCATGCTACCTAGAGCACAACTAATATCACATCCGCCTATGATTCATCTACCAATGGACAACAACATGGATTTTGAAGAAAGTTAGGATTTTGACCATAGTCGTTATCCCATATTGTTTACCATATTTCCTGCCAACTATAGACAATTACCACAAGTGCCAATGATACACCTGCCAACTCTAATGATCATAAAATTTGAATGTTCCCTTGCATTTAATTCATTTCAACTACCCTCCAACAGTTGCTTTTTAAATGCAATTATAAAAAGAGTTTTTTAGGACATCTCAAGGGTTGTTACAAGCATTAAGAGAGCATTAATCCTTCATTTACTCGCAAGCAATGAAGCCCTACAAGACATTAAACCCTTAACTTTCAAGTTCTTCATTAAAGGCCTTCAACCACATCTTAGGAATCATTCGAAGCAAGCTTAAATCTTCCTCAAAGTTCTCCCCTATAGATGATTTAAAGCACCCCTAAAGTGTAAACTTTTCTTTCATTGCTTTTGTTACTTTTACCTTGAGTTGGTATTGAAGATCAAACTAGAGAAGAGAAATATTGATTATTGGAGAAGTGTCTCACAATCAATTTGCTAGAGTGTATTCACACACCCTTGAGCTAGAATCAAGAAGAGTGTAAAGTCAATAATTGTCACATGCCCCCCTTGAGCTGGAATCAAGAATAGTGCTATGAGCACTAATTTGTATTTCATCACTAGTATAGTGGAACTTAAGTTACTAAGAAGAGTGCTTGGAAGAGTGGAGTACAAAAGGTATCTCGAGCCACTATAAAATATCTTGTCTAATTGTGTGATTACCTTTCCTACTTGCATTATTCTATTTATTGAGTTGCTAAGATGGTTTTAATCTTTAAAGGGGTTTCCTTGGAATTTTTTACACCCAAATCACTCCTTCCCTCTTGCGTTGTGCCTCGCTAAAGAGACTAATAAGAAGTGATCTCCCTAAACATCTACAGTTGCATCACAGTTCTTGCAGGTAGTGTCAGTGATCCCACTATCGGAAGCTAGAGGCACCATTACATACCGCTTGTCATATTTCTAGAAGTTTCACCTAGTAGATCCATGGTGCCTACGAACACCGCATGAAGCACAGTCAATATTGCAACTGCCTATGATTTGCCTACCAACTAAAAACAACATGGGTTTTGAAGTTTTCTAGGGTTTTAATTGCAGTTGCTAGCCATATCGCCTATTGAATCGCAGTGATTGCCATAGCAACTTGTGATCCACCTGTCAACTTCAATGGTCAAAAATTGAATGCTCCCTTACATTTAATGTACTCCAACTACCCTCTAATGGCTCAATTTTAAATTTAATTACAAAAGGAATTTTTAAGGGACATTCTAAGGTTGTTGCAAGCATTCAAGACAACCTTAATATCCATCTACTCAAAAGCGACAAGCATTCAATGCCTTCTAATGCTACAATTTCAAGTTTTTCATTAAAGGCTCACAACAAGTTTTTGATAAGTGACTTTCTTTGCATTCAAAGCACATTTTAAAGTATCTTCAAGTCATTCCTTGTGCTCAATCTGCAACACTTATCAAAAAGTGCAATTTTTTTCTTATTTATTTTGCTATATTACCTTAAGTTGGTTTTAGAGGCCAAACTCAAAATGAGAAACTTTGATTGTTGAAGTGTGTTTTATAATCATTTTGCTAAGATGTATTCATGCACCCTTAAGCTAGAATCAAGAAGAGTGTAAAGGCACTAGTTGTTATAGGCTCCCTTGAGCTAGAATTAGAAACAGTGTGATTTCCCTAGTTGTAAACTCTATCAATATAGAGGAAACCAAGCTATTAAAGAGAGTACTTGGAAGAGTGGAGTAGAGAAAGTATCACAAATCACTATAAAAATCTATGAATGTTGTGTGATTAAACCACAAAGAGTGTTTAATCCTTGAAAGTGGTTTGCTTATAATTTTTATAATCCCAATTTACCCCTCTCCTCTTGGGTTATGCTTTGCATTAGGGACCAACAAAAATGGTAGTGCCCTCTTTGAAAGCCAAAAGCTTTCCTTCTGAAATTTGAAAAATCAAAATGATTTAGATAAGATGAAAACTCAGACTTTAACTGACTATTTTTATTTCTTAAAGAAGTACAATCTTGATTCATTTTCCTATTTTTATCCTTCAATTGAATTAGTTTGATTTTTAGAAGAACATTTGCGGATTTCAATTGATGATGTTCATCAAAATGAACTTTAAACTCAAGTTGTATTCTCAAAATCACTTCTTTTTGAATGTAAATTTTCTTTTTAAATTTTTCATATTTTCTAGTCATCATTTTTTATTTATCAAGAAGTGCACTGTGTTCTTGTTGCAATTCAAACAAAAATTCATCATAACTTACATCCTCTGAAGTACCTTCTCTAAAGTAATACTTCCTTTTTCTTCATCATCATGTGCTATTAGACCAACATGGCACTCTTTATTCCTAGATTCAGAATCCACAAAAATAAATGTGTCACTCTCACACCAAGTACTAAAACTCTAAGGTTTTTTTCTCCTCTTCAGATCCTTTTTGATGGATGGGCAAACTTTCCTCATATGTCCACTACCACCGTAGTTGTAACATGCAGGTTCCTCTTTTTCTTTTCTAAATGATGTCTTTGTTTTGGGTTTTTTGTCTCCCTTTTTGTTTTGTAATGTTTGAGTTGCTACAAATCAAATTTTCATCCTATTGTTCATTTGAAAGAACTTTTTGAATTGACAAGTAAGTATAGTAATCTCCTCATCCTCCTCACATGCATCAACATCAGATTAGTCAAATCCAACTTTTAAACCAACAGATTTCTTACCTTTTACTTCTATTTCATTTTTCTTAATGGCAGGTTCTTATGATAATAATGAGCCAATCAATTCATCAATCATCAACTTTGAGATGTCCTCGGCTTACTCAATCAATGCCACTTTCGTTGTCCATGCCTTAGGTAAGGATCTGAGTATCTTCTGAACATTTTTCTTCTTTATGATCTTATTTCCAGGACCTTTCAGTGCATTGACAATCTTAGTAAACCTTTAATTCATCTTAGTGATAGATTCATTAGGAAGCATAGTAAATAATTCATAATTATGCATTAAAAAATTCATTTTTGTTTCTTTCACTTGAGATGTTCCTTCATGGATAACTTAAAGTTTTTCCCATATGTCTTTGGCATACTTTCAAGTTGACACCCATTCAAATTCAACTTGTGAACTATCATAATATAGAAGACTTTTGGCTTGTGCATTTACATATCTTTTCTCTTTCTATTGAGCAATCCAAATGATTGTTTTTCCTTTTGGAGCTATAAAGCCATCTTCAATTATACTTCAGATTGACATATTATGATCCATCATGAAGCTTTAAATTCTTAATTTTTAGAGACACTAATTATCTTCAGTTAAATATGGGGGTCAATTTCCTAATAATCCTTTTGGAAAACTAGTGGATCAAAATGCATATGCACTGCTGCCATTAGTATTTCCATTATTATTGCCATTTGAATTGTTATTGCTACTTGTTAAATCCATGGCAGATTAGTTTGAGCAATATAAAGATTTCTCTGATACCACTTGCTCGTCCTATTCTATGGCTTAAGAAAATTGAGTTAATGGAAGTGTATCAAATGCACCACAATATCAATAACATAGAAATTATAGTGGTTTGAGAATCCCTACCTACTCCACTCTCAAAGTTAAATTTCCAGACTTAGGTTCCACTAGTCAACTTAATTCTAAAGTTATAAGTGGTGTAAATTCTCAATTCTTTGGACTTACAACTCCAGGTGGTTGTACACTTGAATCACTTACAAACCCTCTAATGATTCAAACTATCTTTTGGTTTACAACCCAAACCAAGGTACAATAAATACACAAAAGTAAATAATAAGACTAAGCTTATAACTAGTTTGACTCATAGTTGATTTCTGAACTTCAATAGCCTTCATATCTTTCACTTCAATCATGATAACATGCAAAACAAAGTTTAGCAACAATCCAATTTGCTACAGACCTTAAGCTTTAGATTCTCTCTTCTTCACTCACAAAGATATCATTTTTCTTCACCTAATCTCCCATTTTTATAGCAATGCAACTATTGGGAGAGTTTTTCTCAAAAGTGGTTAAAGAATAGGTCAAAAAGGCTTAAAGAATGGAACTACATAATTATCAATAACAAATGCAAAACCATTGACATTTTTCAACCAAATCATCAACATTTGTTATTCATAAAGGAATATTTCAAGGTTTAACTTTACCAGATTCATCCCTAACTGGCAATTAGTAGAAGTTTAAACTTCACTAGATTCAAATCTATTGAAGTTTAACTTTGCCAGATTTATCCCTAACTAACAATCAATTAAGGTTTGCAATTGCATTCCACCAAAAATTTCAACAAGTTTGGAAAGTTGTTAATGTTTACCTTATCTTGAAAATTAACCTTTTTAAATAAATCATTCCACTACCTGTTTACACCATCCATAAACAATCATATCATCCAATCATCCATTTACACTTCGCAATCAAACCAAGCAATAACATATCCAAACCAATTCATCACACTTTGATTTCCCATTTTGGAATTCAATCAACATTCCATCCTTAACTTGTCACCTAGATTGAAACAATCCACATCAAATCCTACAAGTGTTAGATCAATAAAGACATCATTTCAATTCACATACTAAACACATCAAGACATCCAAGTTTGTTCATCATCAAAATGGAAAACAAGAGTCAAGAGGGAGCATGAATTGAGCTTCACAAACTTTTTGGCCAAATTAAAATGTGCAAAAAATAAGTAAGGATTAAAGAACAAAGCATGCTTTAAGATTTTTTTAGTGGTTCAGCTTGAGATAGGTTCTTACGCAACTTCTCTAAAATAAAACTTGTCTTAGGTTTTACTAAACACAAACTTCCACATAGCTTATTAGTTTTCTTGAGTTCATCAACTAACTCTTACAATCACACTTACTATAAGTTTATTCTCTTATAGAATTATACTTATCAATCACTACAAATCTTACCACTTATAGAAAACAAGCTATCAATGCAAGTCTTACAACTTGCAAACTAAAAAATTAAACAATAGTTTGTACAATGATTTGTCTCTTGAAAGGATGGGTTGTACACAATGAAAATCAAATAAAATAAAGTTTACTCTATGTAGGTCAAGTGCTTTGAGCTCCTTTGATGAAGTATATATGAAACTTGAAAGCTTGAGTCAAGTTACAACATAGCTAAAGTAATCATTTGTGGAAGAAAACTTTGATTAACTAGTAAATGCACAATATAACTTGGAGTTCTTAAAAATTATTTTCCGTTCTAATAGACCCTCTATTTAGATGCCTTGGAAGGATTCATAGCCATTTGAAAATGATTCTTTGAGTTCTTGACCATTGGATCTTGCTTGTGAAACATGAATAAGAAAGTCACAACAATAAAAATAGACCTCTATAAGGTTGTTGGAGAATCTGTTGAAGAGCTCTATTATCAATGACCATTAGTAGTCATAATAATAGACCTCTATAGGCTTGAAGTTGTCCTCTGTTGACTCCTCTATCAACTCTAGGAGAGGAGACCAATGCTCTAATGATTTATCCTTTTTGTCAATCTCCTCTTCTAGACCTAATAGGCATCGCTATCTCTGTCAATCTATCCTCAGTGAACTCCTCTATTAGTTCTGAAGTCCCAATTACTTCTAATGGCTAGTTTTACAAACCTCTATTTATTCAACTATCCTTTGTAGATGACTCTATGGAAAACCTTTATCATGGATATCTTTCCAAGTTCTTCCAAAGAATTTGATTGAAGGGAACCTATCCTCTTTGCTGTCATTTATCTTGCAAAACTTTATTTTTGCATGGCATTTTCATGTTTTCTTCATTCTTCACTTCTTTTTATTGTGTTTGGATTATTTTGATTTGTTTCTTGATAAGATTAAGTCCAATAATGTGTTTTCTTTAGTTGCTTTGTGTTTAACTTTATGTATTTTGTTGGTCCCATTCAAATGGTGGCTCAAGAGGGGGGTGAATTAAGCCTTTAAAAATTTTGGCTAAGATAAAAATTAAACTGCTGAAAGAATGGAAAATAGATCATGCAACATAGGACAATGGTATTTTTATAGTGGTTCGACCCATCACGGCAGCTACTCCACTCTCTTAGTTATTGCACTCAGGTTCTAGTAATCACCTGTTTGGTTTTACAAGCTCACCAAGAAACTTTACACATGTTGGTTTCCAAACTCACTAAAAAACTTATGTAATCGTTAGTTTCCAAGCTTACTAACAAACTTATACAAGATTAGCAAGCGCCTTACTTGCTGTCTTAAACAGAGAATAGCATAGAATAAAAATGCCTCTTACACAGACTAATTTGTCCAAAGATAAAGGTATAATAGAAATAAATATTTGCAATAAATATAAAGAATATCAAACTCCAGAAAGTTATTGCAGAGGATGTTCTTTGAATGCAGATGGCATTTTGCTCAGTGAAGTTAGAAGAAAACTTTAATATTTGAGAAAATGCTCTGTAAGCTCTTTTAGAAAATTATTCTAACTTTCTAACCTCTTGGAATGATTTCTCTTTAATCCTTTTAAATAGGATTCAAAATCTTCCCATTGGAGAAAACAACGTTCTTTAAATGTGAGCAAACAGTCAAGATATTTTGCTCATTAAGGTGTTCTCACGGGTTCTCTTTATCTAAGGCTTTCGGCTTTATACAAAGTTATAATTTTAGACTAAGTGAATCATTCATCTTGCAACAAACATAACTTGGATTTATCCGAAAATGCTTCATTGTGTCTGTAATTAAATTTTGGATTGAGAAGTGGCGTAATTGCTTTGCCCGCACAAGAGAACTCTAGTTTCTTCTAAGTATGAGTTGGTAGTGTCCGAAGTTAAATTTTGGACTAACTGACCCTTGAATTGGCAATGTCCAAAGCTTGGAATTTAGATTTTTGGATTGAGATTCATTAGATGGGCTTTAGCAATGTATGAAGCTAACATAGAGCTTCCAGCGTCTTGCCTTCTTATTTAGCATTGTCTGAACTTGGGCAACTATGTCCGAATTGGTCACGCAATCCCACACTTGCTTATGCAATGTTCAAACTTAGTCTTGCAATGCCTGAACCTTCACTTGAGTCTGGAAATTGCCTTAACTTTGTCCAAACAACTTTTCTCTTCTTCTTAAGTCTTGTTTTTGTGTCCAAACTTGGGCATCAATCTGAGTGGCTTCGCTAATGTTTAAGATTGTGTCCGAAATGACTTTGAAACTTATATGTGATGCCTACCATAATCTTTGAGCTTTTACATTTTCTTGTTTTGATAAGTAGTGGATCTTGTCTTTGATTTTATCTTGTGTGTGCTATCCACTTTATTGAAGTTATTTCACTGATTTATATGTATATATTTTGCTTGCTTGGAAATAATAATCAGCAGCTTATTCATTCACTCATATGCTTTTTGCTCATCATCAAAACTTGGTTGGCTAAACATATTCAACATCAAAATCAATCCAAGTAAAGAAGGTTTGTTTCAACAATTTTCCATTTTTTGATAATGACAAAACATTTGAGTGAAATTACCTTTCAAACATATAAAACATGATCATACAAACATGGGAACTAAATAGAGATATATCATTTATAATAAGACATACATAGCTCTATTTTGCAAAGTGCATCTCCCCCTAAATGGGTGCACTAGATTCTAATTTATTAACCAAATTAGACCATACAATTTTTTATGTTTATTAAATAAATAGCTTCTTCCATATTTTTCTCTTATTTGTCTCTTGTTTCTCCCTTATTTATCCTTTATTTTTCTTTTATTTCTCACTTAATTTTTCTTTATTTCTCCCCCTTTTTGTAATTATCAAAAAGGGATAAGGGAAAGAACATAGACATAATATAGAATGTGCATTAACATAAAATACTCAAAATTAACATAGAAAGATATTTTATTGCATCGCAATATAAAAATCATTACAATCAAATCTATTTCAATACAAATAGGGTTACAAACAAATCTATTTCAAGTCCAGCAGAATATTTAGTCCAAAACATCTCAAGAATTTTTATGTTCGTTCTGCTTCCCTTTGATGAATTGACCTCTGCACATTTTTTGCTATTGCTTTTTGATTGTGCATCTCACTAACTTGCTTTTCTTTCTCTTCTACGCTTGCCATGACAATGAATGGATGGGAATGAATTAAAAAGGCATGACTACTAAATAGTAAGGCAGTTTCTAGTATGTTCTCAAGGAATATGGAATGAATGTTTGCTAAGAATAGATGAAGCATAAGCATTCTAGTAAAGAAGTCTTTAACTCCAGAAGGAAAATGAGGTCTTGCCTCGTAAATGAAGGTTTAGGTGCAAGATGAGAGGGTTTGAACGATAAGAAATAGGCATTGAAAATTTCAGACAAAGAAGACTTGAATTAATATGAAGTTATAACTTCAAACAAAACATGGTTGTGTCTAAAAATTTTGGACAAATTCTAGATGTTATGAAGTGAAGTTTCACAATGTCTGAAGGTGTGTCTTAAAACTATGTTTGAAATATTCTAAGTTGCACGCCATATTTAAAACATATAAACATATAGCATTCCAAGCATTTAATAGAAAGAATATGCATTTAGATCAAGTATTCGCAACAAAAATGTGATGATCAAGACATAAGCATTATGCATGAGGATCTATCACTCCTAAATCCCTTCTAATCATGCAAAATCTCTCATTTGGAAGTAGTTTGGTGAAAATGTTTGCTAACTAATTTTCGGTTGGTATATATTCTAACCAAATATTATACTTTTGGACATGATTTCTAATGAAATGATGCTTGATTTCTATATGCTTAGATCTAGAGTGCATAACTGGATTCTTAGTTAGATTTATAGCACTAGTATTGTCACAAATAATAGGCATATCACTAAATTTCAAACTATAGTCACCTAGTTGTTGTTTCATCTAGACAATCTGAGCCAAACAACTCTTAGTTGAAACATATTTAACCTTGGTAGTTGACAGTGCAACAAATGTTTGTTTCCTAAAGAACAATGAGATGATCATGTTTCTAAGAAACTGACAAGTCCCTGAGTTACTCTTCCCATCTACTTTATAATTAGGAAAATTAGCATCAGAGTACCCAACTAACTCAAAATCTGAACCTTTTGGATATCATAAACCGAGGGATTGTCCAAGAGGTATCTAAAGATTCTTTTTACAGCAATAAGATATGAATCTCCAGTACACATATAGACACTGAACATGATTTTGGCCTACTAGTACTCAGATACAATAGAAATCCTATCATGCTTATATAAAGTTTTTGGGAAGCTAATTTACCTTTTTTGTCCTTGTCTAATTTGATGAAAGTGCTCATTGGCATTCAAAATTTTCTTCCCTCTTCAATTCAGCAATTCCTTTGTGTATTTAGCTTTGTGGATGAAAATTTCCTCTTTTGTCTGCTTCACTTGCAATCCTAGAAAGAAGTTTAATTCTCCTATCAAACTCATCTCAAATTCTCCATACATCAACTTAGAAAATTCTTGACAAAAGTTTTCATTAGTAGCTCAAATTCAATATCATCTACATATATTTCCACAGTAAGAATATCGTTCATAGCATGTTTAATGAAGAGTGGGATATCTACTTTACCGGTTGAGAAAACTTTCTAATCAAAAATCTACTTAGCCTTTCATACCATGCTCTAGGAGCCTATTTCAATCCATAAAGTGCTTTCTTGAGTTTGAAGACATGGTTAGGATCATGAGGATCTTCAAACCCATGGGGTTTTCCACATAAACTTCTTCATTAATAAAATCATTTAAAAATATTTATTTAACATCCATCTGGTAGAGTTTAAAATTCATGACAGATGCAAATGCCAATAGCATTCTTATAGCTTGAATCCTACCAATAGGGACATATGACTCCTCAAAATCTATCCTTCTTCTTGACAGTACCCCTTTGCTAATAAACTTTCCTTGTTCCTCACAACTAAACCAGATTCATCAAGTTTGTTCCTAAAGACCCGTTTGGTTCCTATAACAACTTCATAGTTAGGTCTTGGAACTAATGTCCACATGTAATTTCTCTTAAATTGGTCCAATTTTTCTTACATAGATAAAATCCAATTCTCATATTATAATGCATGGTCTATGCAAGTTGGCTTTATTTGGTAAATGAAGGCAAAGTTACCACATATTTAGTGATAAAATGATATAGTATTATGTCTATCAAACACACCATCAATTGCTAAGTTATCAGGATGTGCATGGATGAATGTCCAATCGCTAGGAAGTGAAGAGTTGCCTCTACCATTTACCTCACTTTTGGATGATACAAACTATTTGTTTGCTAAATCCCTTGCAGTTTCAGTCTGTGAAGCATGCTTATGTTGTTTTTTATATTTATTCTCTACATGTCTACTATGAGTCTATCTACTTCACCACCAAAATCACTTATTCTTTTCAAATAGTTAGTGTATTCATTAAATTTAATATGAATATACTCTTCTATATTTTTATTACTCAAGTTGTAGACTCTAAATGCCTTGCTAATGATGAAATATCCAAGGAATATCCATTTATTAGATTTGCTATAAAATTTTCGAAGGTTTCCTTTTACATTGTTAAGAAAGAAACATTTGTAGCCAAAAGAAAAAATATATGTTTGCCTTCTTGTCATAATACAACTTGAATGGAGTCTTGTTGAGTATTGTCCAAGTATGAATTCTATTAATAAAACCAGAGGTATGCATAGCTTTAGCCTAAAAATATTATGGCAGATTATATTCACTCAACATGGTTCTCGCCATCTTTTATAATGTCCTATTTTTCCTCTTATCTACTCCATTCTACTAGGGTATTGTTGGTGTAAAGAAAGTTTAAAACATCCCATTATTTGCACAAAAAGCTGTAAACATACGGTTTTCAAACTCTTCACCATGATCACTCCTAATGGCAACTATATGAGGAACTTTGTTCATTCTGCACATGCTTGGAAAAGATCTCAAAGAATGAAAAAGTTATCTTTGGATGCAAGAAACATTACCTAGGTATATCTACTATAGTCATTAATAATAACATATGCATAATGTTTTTCTCTAAGACTCCTAGTTCTTGTTGGTCCCACTAAGGCCATATGTAGTAGTTGAAGTGGCTTAGTTGTGTGTACCTCTTTGTTTGATTTGAAAGGATTTTTTGTTTAGTTTTCTCTCATGGAAGCATCACATAATTGTCCTTTATCAAATTTCAGTTTATGTAAGCCAACTACAAGATCTTTTCGGTATAGTCTTTCTACCATGTCTTTGTTGGCATGTCCTAATCTTCTATGCCACAACAAAGACTTATCATGACTAACAAGACACTTAGCTTGGATATCACATAGTCTACAATATACATGTCACCGTGTCTTTTACCTAGAACTATAATTGCGTTATGCTGATTTAGGACTAAACAAATATGAGATTCAAATATAACCTTGTATATACTATCACAAAATGAGCTAACACTCAAAATATTATGCTTTAATCTCTCAACTAATAAATCATTAGAAATAATAGTAGATTATAGTTGGCCAACCTTACCAAACCCAATCACTCTACCTTTTCCATTATCTCTAAAGGTTACTGTTCCACCATTTTTCTCTTCCAGCTCAGTGAATGGCTCCTTCTCCCCTGTCATGTGTCATAAATAACTACCATCTATGTACCATGTGCTGCTTCTTATGGCTAACAGACACACCTACAATGAGAAGGTCAAGCTTTAATTTTTAGCACCCATTTATGAATGGATACGAGAGGGTTATTGGCAGCAAATTTTGGTACCCATTATTTCTTGGGTACCACTACTCTAATGTTTGGAGATTGAATAGCATTTATTGTTCTAACTATGGCTGTTGGAATCCAAACCATGGTTTGTTTGGTCCTTTGTTTTCTTCTAGAATGATAAATTTGTTTCTTATGTTACTAACCGCCTTTATTATTTGGTTCCATTCTAAACAAGATGGAGGCCAAGGTCTTTCTCAGGGCATTATTCTCTGCCTTAACCTACTCAAGTTCATTGATGGTAGATAATTTACTCTTCAAGGAATGTTTTTATCTTTCAATTTGGAGCATTCATTGGCCATTTTAAATAGCTCCTTTTTATTCTCCTTATATTTGACTTTCAAATCCTTTAAATCAGTATATAGACTTCCTACATCTTCTATAAAACTAGGAAAATTAGATTCAAAAATTATTTTATCTTCATGGATGGCCATGAAGCTGATTCCAATGTGGTAGTCTTCCCAATCTCCTTTTGTTGGTGACAATCTGCTAATTTTTGCTTCGTGTTCATCCTCATTGTCACTAGCACTTTCATGTAACATGTTTTCGAGAACTTCCCATGATGCAAGTGCTTTCTTCTTATTGTTGAAATTCTTTTTGTTGTTGCTATTATTCTTCTTATCATTGTAATTGTTATGTCTTTTATGTAGTTGCTTCCCTTGCTTCTTATCACGTTCTTGGAAATCAAACCGAATGTGGCTAGGCTTGCCACTATTATATTAGGTGGGCACTTCTTTTATCTTGTGTTTGTTTTTGAAATTCTTTGAATTACTTTTAGTCTTTTTCTTGAACATGGTTTTAAATCTTTTGCTCAACATTGCATGTCATAATCATTTTAAGCTCCACTCATTAAAGCTTCACTATGAGATTCATCATCTAATTCAGCTCTTAAGGAGATGTTTCTTTTTCCCTTTAGTTCTTTTGTAGTTTTCTGGTTAATGAGGACTTCATAGGTTATGAGGGAACCCATAAGTTCATCTACATTTGTTTTGTCTAAGTCATTAGCTTATTGGGTTGTTGTGACCTTTGCTATCCATTATCTTAGCAAAGACCTTAGGATCTTCTTCATCATTTTGGAGTTTTTATATTGTTCTCCAAGACCTTTCAACCCATTGGTGATCTTTTGGAATCTTTCAAACATTAATTATATAGTTTCATTATCATGCATGTGGAAGGCTTTATATTCCTACTCAATTATATTAATTTTTGGTCTCTTTGACTTGGTTAGTACATTCATGTGAGACTTTCATCTTGTTCCAAATCTCCTTTGCAGAATCGCATGCAAAAATCTTTTCAAACTTAGAAGGCAACAATGCACATTAAAAACTATTCTTAGCTTTGGCATCTCTTTCTACAGATACAATATCCTTGGTGGTGCATTTATCTTCTATGTTTGTAATAGTCTTACCATCTTTAATAATTTATCATAACTTATAGTTAGTGGCTAGTAGGAAATTTTCAATGCGTATTTTCTAGCACTCGTAATTAATGCCATAAAAAAGGGGATCTAGTGGTTCACTGTCCTTCAATTATGGTATTGTGGAATGAATAGGCCATAGGGATCACTTTAAGCTATTTAAAAATATTTGGCTATCAAGAGTAATTGTTGAAGCTCGCTTTAATACCAATTATTGGTCTCATTCAAATGGCGGCTTAAAATGAGGGGATGAATTGAGCCTTTAAAAATTTTAGCCAATACAAAAATTAAAGTACTGAAAGAATGGAAAATAGATTACGTAAGATAAGACAATGGTATTTTTATAGTGATTCTGCCCAATACGATACTTACCCCACTCTCTAAGTCAACCTCACTTGCTACACTTAGGTTCACTAATCACCTATTAGTTTTACAAGCTCACCAACAAAAATTACATGTCTGTTTCAAAGCTCACCGACAAAGTTTACACATGTTGGTTTCCAAGCACACCAACAAACTTATACGATTGTTGGTTTTCAAGCTTGCCAATGAACTTATGTAAAGGTGGTTTCCAAGCTTACTAACAAACTTATACCAAATCAACAAGCCCCTTGCTTGTTGTCTCAAACAAAGAATAATGTAAATAAAAATGCATCTTACACAAGCAGATTTGTACATAAATAAAAGTCCAATATATATATATATATTTGTAATAAATACAGAGAATATCAAACTCTGAAAAGTTGTTGTAGAGGATTTTCGTTGAATGTAGATGACATTTTGTTCACAAGAGATAGAAGAAAATTTTAATGTCTGAGTAAATGCTCTATAGGCTCTTTTAGAAAATTTCTCTAACTTTCTAACTTCTTTGAATGACCTCTCTTTATTCCTTTTAAACTAGGATTCAAAATCCGCCCATTGGAGAAATTAGCATTTTTTAAATGTAAGAGAATCGTTAAGATTTTCTGCTTGTTGAATTATTCTTGTGGGTTCCCTTTCTCTTAGAATTGAGATTTTCAAACTAAGATGCATAGGATTGGATTTAATAATGTTTGGAGTTACATAGAGCTTCTAGCATCTTTCCTTCTTATTCAACATTGTCCAAACTTAGGCAACTATGTCCAAATTGGTCACGCAATGTCCAAACTTCTACAGTGTTCAAACTTAGTCTTGCAGTGTCTGAACCTTTGCTTGAGTCTGGAAATTGCCTTCACTTTGTGCAAACAATGTTTCTCTTCTTCTGAAGTCTTGTTTCTATGTCCAAACTTTGGCATCAATTTGATTGGCTTTGGCAGCATTTGTAACTATGTTTAAAGTGACTTTGCAACTTGTATGTGATGCCTGCCATAATCTTTGAGCATTTACATTTTTTTTTTTGATAAGTGGTGATCTTGTCTCTTGTATTGTCTTATGTGTGCTATCCACTTTACTGAAATTATTTTGCTAATTTATGTGTGTATATACTGCACACTTGGAAATAATGGTCAATAGCTTAATCATTCACTCATATGCTTTTTGCTAATCATCAGAACTTGGCTGGCTAAACATATTCATCATCAAAATTAATCCAAGTAAAGAAAGTTTGGTTCAACATTTTTCATTTTCACTTTTATAACACTTGGAAATGAGACTATTAGTACCTCCTTTTCTCACACATATGTTTGCTCATCGCCAAAACTAAGCTGTTCTTATGCCTTCATCATTAAAATCAAGCTATATATTAGATTTAGACTCAACATGTTAGTCACGACAATGGTGGGCCATGGTGCCTTCCTCATGTTAGACTATAGAATTCATTAGATGATCGAGCAAGTCATGCTTGTTGAGAAGGTATTGAACCTTCCTATGCCATATATGATAGTTTTTTCATCTAACTTCTCACCTTTAATAAGTTCTACAATGAAGCTTTTTGAAGCCATGTTTCACTATACTTGATATGAAACTTAATCAAGATGATATCTAAAATATTATTTTATTTTAAGTCCAAGTAAACCTTAAAAATTTTATTCACATAATAAGATCAAAAAGTCTCATTCAAAATGCCAATAATCATCTCCCATCATGAAAATGAAAATTTACTACTTATCTTGCTTTAAAATAAAATGTGGGAAATATTCCATCCACAACTTATCCAATCCACATGAGTGGCTAAGTTCTAGTGCTAATGCTAAAATAATTCAATCCCTTTACAAGGCATTTTTTTAAATATATATAAATAATTACATCTCTTAATGAATCCTAATACATTCATTTACTAAACTAAACTGCCTTTAAGATAATTAAAGTATTATTTTAGATCTTTATTTCAATAATAAATAAATAATTTATTTCATGAGCACCTAAATAAAATTATATCCTCAAATAATTTATCAACCACTAATTTCATCTTATGGTTAATTTACTACACTCTCTACTCAAGAAAGTTGGCTTGTAGTCCACATTTAAAAATATTTAAAGCTTCAATCTCATATGCCACTTTCACAACACTAAATATGCTATAAATATAATCAAATTGATAAATAATCAAACCAGATTTTGAATTATATGCAATCAAATAGATCCTTAAAATTAGTTAAACCACATAGGTTAAAATTTGCAAAAATATAACTTGATACAACCATACATAAACAATGTGTCTTTATGTATGTGATTGCACATGTTGATTTCATTTATGCATCATATATATAATGTAAATACATGAAATTAGATATTTTATCTTAAATATTAGATGAAATTAATGGACATTAATTAAATTTTATATATTAAATATTTTAATTGCATAAAATTCTTGTTCCTTTATAGTTATTCACTAATATCTCATAGTATTTTTGGGTAATTTGATCCTTTCGTTAAGTCCAAAATATCCAAAAATAAAAAAATGACTATTTGATCATCAAAATCCCAGTTTAAGTGGTCTAGATCGAGTTAAATCAATCTCAACCATCTGCACACTTCGCTATATCAACGATTAGCGAATTTCACCACCTAGGCTAGACATTTAGCCGTTGGTACTAAGTTAGAGCCTAGGCCATCCGCAAGGGCCAATTTTGACTAGCACACAGACCTAGCCGAGTATTTTTCTAGGTTCTGTTGGACAGCCAACCTAGCTAGTTAGTTGGGCACTAGACACCATCTGTTTGGACCAAACACTTTGGAATTAAAGCTAGGCTCTGGTTAGCCTAGCTCATCTAGCCTAGCCTATGCTTAATGTTGGGCTTGGCTAAGGGCCATCACACATGCATTCTCGTGTGCATGCAAGGGTGGATGAGACATGTATCACACTAGCAACTATTAGTGTCAAGTCTAACTCTTCTATTTAACTTGATTTTAATGATGAGTGTGAATTAGTAGCTAAGTTTTGACGAAGTGAGTGAAAATTTAAGGTAATAATGAGTTACGTTCCCAAGTATTGCAAAAATAAGTAAATAAAATAGTATAACTACATTAGGAAATTAACTTCAGAGTGATGAACAACGTAAATAAGGTCATATCAAGATAAAACTCATCACAATCAAAATTTTAGATGAAGAAAAATAAGAGAATGCTCAAAAAATAATAACTTTGAACTCAAAAAGGGATTTTAGATGCATTAGAATACTTCTAAAATCAAGCAAAACAAGTTCAAAAGATGTAGAAGCTATTAGAAGGTTTAAAAGTCAAGTTTGAAAGCACAAAAGATACATCTAAAAGCTTTAGAACAAGTTCAATAAAAGAATTCCATGCTTCAGTGGTCAGAAGGATCAATCAGAAGTTAGTCCAGAAGCAAGGAAGTCTTTCATAGGATTCTTCAAATGGTAGACATGAGCTTCAAAAGTCAAATATAGCCATTGGAAGTGTCAATCATTCAAAGGAACTTTAGAGCTTGATAGATGACCTTCAAAGGTTTTGAAGAGCATTGCTAGAATGAAGTACAAGCTAATCCAAGGTTCAGAAGGTTAGAAAGAGCTCTTCAAAGCTCTAAAATTTAATGCAGCAATGGTAATTGACAAAGCAACCGAACTTCAAAAGATCTCAAGTTTAACTTTAGAGTGTCTGAAGCACTCTCGCAAGGTAGATTGTATTAAGTAAAGAAAATGCAATCTTAAATGGTCAAAAAATTACCAAAAATAATAATTAATGGCTAAATGCTCCGACAAGAGTATAAATAGAGGATTCAAATCCCTAGAAGAGTAGCTGAGTGAATTAAAACAAGCATTTATAAAGCTTTCAAGTTTTCTTCTAAGGTTCAATTCCAATTGCGCTGAACCCTGACCAAAGCATCCAAAGCTACATCTACATACAACTTCAAAGAGTTTAAAATCTTTGCCCTCATTGCAAACTTTGTTTATTTGTTTGTGCTTAAAATTCTATACAAACTGCCTAAGTGAGAGGCATTTATTTCTATACAAATTTTCACTATTTTATCTTTCTACAAGGAAGGGACTTACAGCTTGATAGTGTTTAATATAACTAGTAAGGAAGACTTGCGAAGTTCATAAGAGTTGATGGTGAGCTCAAAAAACCAATGTGTATTTTGATTACTCTATTAATCAAGTGGTAGTAGAACTTGAGTGCAATAGGAAAGACTAACTTAGAGAAGTGGAGTAGGTACCCTACCTGGGCTGACATTGTTTAAGTGTGCCATGTGACTCTCTCTATTTTATTTTAGTACCATTATCTTAATTTGGTCAAAGTTTTTAGAAGCTCAATTCACCATCTCCCCTCTTGAGCTACCATAAGGGACCAATAATTGGTATCAAAGTAGGTTTCACTTGTTATTTTTAAAATCTGAGTTATATAACTTGTGAAGTGATCTCAGAATGGCCAACATGTTCCACAACATTATTACAGAGGGACAATCCACTACTCGACCTCCATAATTTGGTAGCACAAACTATGGGTATTGGAAAATGAGGATGCAAAATTTTATGATTGTGAAAGATTATCAATTGTGGCGCACTATTAATAATGGCAAGATTGTTCTCAATGCTAAGGACAAATACACTCTTGAAGACATATAGATATTAGAACATGATGCAAAGGCAAAAAATTACCTCTACTGTGCCTCATCCCCCTCAAAATTTGAATTGATTTCCTCATGTGACTCGGCTAAGGAAATATGGGATAAACTACAAGTAGCACATGAAGGAACCAATTAAGTCAAGGAGACCAAGATCAAAATTCTAATGCAAGAGTATGAGTCCTTCACTATGAAGGATTCATAAACTATCTTTGATGTGTTTGGCAAGTTCCAAAAGATTACAAACGATCTAAAAAACCTTGGAGAGAAATATGAAGAACCCAAACTTGTCAAAAAGAATTCTAGGTCTCTACCTTGGCACTAAACCTGGATAAAATGACAGTAGAAGAACTTATGAGTTCCCTTATGACCCATGAAGTACTGATGAGACAGAAGGTTCTAGAGGAACCAAAGGTAAGTAGGCAGGGCCCTTTTTGTGATTCGAATGTATGGATGGGGATTGTGGTTATCCCATGTTTGCTCCGAGCATGTGTGTTTTAGATGAGGGATTGTGGATATCCTATGTTGGAATAAGATTAATGTGTATTTGTTTATGATTAATGAATGTTAGGGATAGAGTGTATCCCTTGGATGGCAATGATGTGTTTGCTAGATAGGATGAATGCATGAATGTTGGGGATTTGAAATATCCCATAGTTAAATTGGTCTACGATATAGATATGTAAATGTTTGGGATAGAAAGTATCCCATGTGATTATGGGGATAGAATGTGTCCCTTGGCTTTAAGCTTATTCTTGTGTATAGATATCTTCTAAATGATTGGGGATAGGGAATATCCCAAGTGTGTGATGGAAAGAATAGATAGGATGAGTATATCCCATTTTAAGATTTGATAGTATGTTATATTGATGTGTTTTCATTGTATAAATTAATAGGAAAAGTATAATTTTTATTGTAATATTGTTAATGGGTGATAAAGATGAGATAAGTGATATCCCATAGTTGTGTAAGTGGCATAATACATCATATGACTATATGTATGAATAGAATGAGGATCATTCCATAATAGTATAGACATGTATAATGATGTAATGTGCATTGAAGGCACAACTGTAATATTATGCCTGTATGGTATAATTGGATATGTGAGTCCTGCATGACAAGTATGATGATATGAGATGCTTGTATGGCATGTAATTGGTATGTTGAGCCAAAGTGGCTTGGATGTGATATAAAGCGTTGGAATGACACTATATGATAGTATAAACAGGAGAGGCATAGGGTGTGCATTGAAAGAATGAGGATGTGAGCCTCATGGTATGGCTGCCTTGGATAGTACATCTTAGGATGAGATGGAAATGTTTTGTGTTTATAATGTTTAAATTTGAATTATTGTTGTATTTGATACATGTTCTGGGTGAGAACATATCATTACAATTAATTATTATTTTATTTTATCTATGCCTACTTACTGAGTTACCCGGACTCACACCTTCTGATATTAAATTTTTAGCTAACAGGTCAGGTAAGGAATCCCAACTGAGGATTTGGACAGATGAGTGAGATTAGAGGACAATTAATGGTATGGTAAAGTAATAGGATTGGAATCCCATTGAAATTTGTAAATTATTATTAATTATGAGATTTTATGATTGTAGTTTATTCCAAATGACATGTATGATATGCTTATTATATGATCATCTAATTATGCTTGTGTGTACTTGATCTAAATGCTTATTACTATATTCTTTGTGCTTTATGATTCAAATGCTTTATTCTATCTCAGTTTTCTAGTAGAAAGCAGTTTAAATGTTTTGCCATAAAAAATTGATGCCATGACATCTAAAGGACTGTAAAAACTTTTAAAATTGTGTTAAATACAAAGAAATTGATCATTAAGCTCATTATAGTCCCAAGGCATAAGTCAAGCCTGTTTGGAAAACTTTATAGTTTAGGGTCTCAAATAGGTTTTCCATTCCTAGTGAGACCTTTCGTAATCATTATTATGGTTTAATTCCATATTTTAGATAACAATTTAAATATTGGTAAGTGTTAAGGCTAAATGAATCTTAGGGTAAGTACTTCCATGTCATATCTAAGTTCTCATCCCTCTTTTTCTAAACCATTTTGATAATGACAAAAGGAGGGAGAGATAATGAGAGAAGACAAAAAGAGGGAGATATAAGAGAAATAATTATAAAAAGGGAGAGAGATAATCAAATAAAGGAGACATAAGAAAACTCATAAAATCAACTATGTGCATAACACAATTTCACTTTAGTTCGCCAAGTAGATGAAATTATTCAAGTGGAGCAAACAATTAGGAGGAGTGGTGGTGCTGTCGTGGGCACCCAAATTTAGAACCTTGCTCCAATCTAATTTTCCGTAGTAGTGTGAGTAAGGGTCGATCCCACGAGGAGTAATTAGTATGTTTTTGTGCAATGTGTTTAGTAAAGAAGGGG
>JAYJMB010020059.1:0-42173 GCA_036873735.1 Pouteria campechiana
TAATGGAATATCCTTTGGTATTTTCCAGAGGAGACCAGTCCCGGTCATGACGTTCCGTTCGCATTTTATTTCTTCCTAATTATTTACTATGTCTGATCTTACTTCTTGAGCGCGCTCTCCGCGACAGGCGTTCAAACACTTCTTCAAACAACTATACTCAAGGATCTTAAGAGAAAGTGTTTTAATGTAGCTCTCTAATAACATCGTCACTATTTTATGCAAATTGGAGAGAAATTTTCCACCAGCATTCTTTGATGTGATGGTCCACTTATGTATTTATCTCCTAAGAGAAGCTATACTTGCAAGACTCATTCAGTATAAATGGATGTTTCAAATTGAGAGGTACTCTCTATGAATATCAGGTAACTTTGTGGACTGTAAATAAGTGACTTACCTACTCTATCTTTTTAGGTTCTTTGATAGCCTTAAAGCAAATGTGATTAATAGAGCTTATCCTAAAGGTTGCATTGTAGAGACTTATAAAGTTAAGAAATGTATTACGTCTATCAATGAAATCAAATTTAATTGGGTTGAGCAAAATGTACACTGCTAATATAAAGCTAAAAAGGGTTCCATATTAGTATTTGCACAAAGGGCACCATCATTTGGGGTCAAAAAGACATGTAGAAAATTGTCGCAAAAAAATGCCTATAAGGCACGGCAGTATGTCTTATATAATTATGCAGAAATAAAAACTTATATTAGGTAAGTGATATTCCTTCCCTAATCATATTGAATATACACATCTACTTGTTGGCCACATATCTTGGACCAATCAGTTTTACCTGTCTCTTTTGACCCTCCATGGATTGCAGTGAACATGAAGAAGAGCTTGAAAAGAATGGTGAAACTAAAATTCAAAAAATATAGGAGGAGAAATTTCTCGACTAGTTTCAAAAGCGAGTAAGTTTATAGTTACTAGTTATATTCTATTCTTGATCATTTTTGGGTATTCCTAACATACTATATAAACTTTTAACAAATAAAATAATTACATCATAAAAATTCAAATCAAATATCTAAGGAGATATGGTCCCTAGCAAATGGACCTCTTATGGAGTAATTAACAACATATTCAGGATGTATTCTGAACAGAGTTAGATTTTGCACAATTGAGTGTCACAAGCACAATAGAACCCAAAATAGTGGTATTGTTGTGTTAAGAGATCCTTCTAGTGAGGAAACAAATTATTATGGTCGTTTATAGCTTGTCATCGAGTTTCCATATATGCTTGGGTATAACGCCGTATTATTTCAATTTGAATGGTTCAACACTAGTAGAAAAGAAGATATCAAAGTAAAGCCTCATTGCACAAGTATAAATGTTAGTCTTTTTTGTATCAAGATGACCCTTTCGTACTTATATCCCAACCTAAACAAGGATTCTACTTGAATGACACAAAGTTGGGACCATAGTGGTAAGTAGTTGAACATTGCATCCATCAACATCTATGGAATATTCCATAACATGATGTTACCCAACCAACCCTAAGTGAGAGCATCCCAATTGAAGAGTATGTAGATTAAGATGAAGAGACATCTATGAATGATTCTGTTGGAGTTTTAGGTGAACTTGAAATCACCCATTTAAATAAAGAACCACACCCTGATGAAATGAATGAGACTCTTGTCTGTATCTCAAAAGAGACAGGATTACTTATCCCCTAAATGATGTTGTCATGGACTTAGTTGAAATGAATTCCAAATATGAAGATCTGGACTAAGATATGAATGCTAGACCTTGCACTTATCGTAAGTCATACACAAGCTTGTTTACATATATTTGCATTGGTGGTTCAAAGACTTTTTCCCTCATAGTATACACTAGATTATTCCATTGGGATTGGGATAAAATTTTCTTTAGAAATTTGCAAAACATGTCAGTCCTTACCAATTTGTGGTCGACAAGTGGTATGGGGATCTGCCTATAGTCGAAACTTAGGCATTTCTCCCAAACCCACCTATCTACGCATTGGCAGGCGGTACCGCAAGCACCCCTTGTATTGCCTGCACTCTAGGCACTATCACGAGCAGCCACAAGTGTCCAAGGACTTTACTTTTTCTTAGATCATCTCAGGTGATTTTTGCAGGTGCCTATCATATAGCTTGCACTCTAGGCGCTACCGTGGGCAGCCATGATATCGATTATAGTTGTCCAATTTGCTCCTGCAGTCTTAACTTGCTGAAACTACCACTTTTCCACTTTGTAAGGCTTGATGTTTTTGATATAAATCTTCTTACATATGAAATGACAACTCTTTTTGGCATTTGTGTTCATTTTTGCAAATATATCTTACTTAGGTTCGAAGTTTTAAATTTTAGTTCCATCAGATATCATGATAATAGCAATATGAGTTATTCTTCAAGGTAGAAAGTATTCATGATTTCAAGCATATCTATCCATTACTAGTTCTAAAAAATATCATGGCTCTTATTTTGTATGTAGGTGATAATGGTGCCTAGGCGCGAAAGAGGACGAGGTCATTTTACATGGCCTACCCCTCTCACACATGATCTAAAGAATACATAGGAGATAATATCTCCACCACACAATATCTCCACCACACACCCCACAACCACTGGTTGCTCCAAGCTCTCCTTTTAGAGGATAGGGTCAACTACCTTCTTCTAACTAAGAACAAAATGTGGACCCCCAAGGCCAATAGAGCACACTTCATAAGAGACACGAGAGTCTACACGCCCACAAGGCCCCCAATTACCAATGTCCACGAGTCTGTGCCCCATTGCTAGTGGATCTGAAACTCAAGACTTTCCTTCATCATCAAGGACAAGGGCAAGCACAAGTAGTATGTCATTGAATGGAAAGTATTTCAATTACGACTTGAACACATATCTCTATAATCATTTAGTATATGGATATATTGTGGTCTAACACTTAACTAATGATTCTCGTTAGGAATCAGAGGAGAGGATGAGGTCCATCCAAGAACACCTTCATCAATTATACAAAGAAAAGCAACACTATAATGTAGTTGGTCTATTGGTTAGTCTATCAATGTTTCTCCTATCCACCTCAAGAAGAGGGGCCTCCAAAGATGTGTGGTTCCGAAAATGAGTTGTCACTGGCACCCCTACTACTATCACCATATTCCAAGCAGCTTTAGGAACCAAATTATATGGTTGACCATTTAATGTTCATGCTTCTTGTGGATGTCCAGTTAGGGGATTTTGTACATGATTCTTGGTCCAAGCATGATCCCCAGTTTTGAAGTCATTTAGAGGACATGTCAAATTACCCATATCAATCTTGATTGAATCACACGGATGTTGTTTAGGAAATTTAGGGACTATTGATGGTGGCTAAGAATTCCTTGGCTGATTATTTAAGGGAAACATTCTCTCAAAAAAATTTCTTTGCTCAAGCTATTGCTATATCATCTGCTATAATCAATGTTAACAAAACTAGACTGATGGTTGAACTAGTCAAGTGTCCGATTCACAGTCTAACCGGTTCGACCAGCTAG
The DNA here is from genome assembly GCA_036873735.1 of Pouteria campechiana. Classification (NCBI taxonomy): domain Eukaryota; kingdom Viridiplantae; phylum Streptophyta; class Magnoliopsida; order Ericales; family Sapotaceae; genus Pouteria; species Pouteria campechiana. The sequence goes on from JAYJMB010020059.1 coordinate 3,486, forward strand.
TTCAACTGGTTGAACTAGTTTTCTTTTTAATTAAAAAAAATTAAAAATAATACAACTTGATTTTAAAAAATCTAAACCATAGATATTAATCCAAATATATAAATCTTTGTATAATAATATACTATTTTAATTCACCCTTTTATTTTATTAATAATATTAAAATAATAAAAATTTTACTATTGAACCGAACCAAACTAGATTGAATCGGTCAATCTGATAGGCCAATTCAATCTGATTTTGATAGCAACGGCTACATCATTATATAATTTGTCTATAGAAGTTGTTCCAAAAGTAAGTACATTGTCGAAATAGATGCCTTATATCGCAAATTGCCTTGATCTGTAGTAGCAGAAGGATTATCCCCCGTGGAGGGATTACGTGGGGAAATATTCATATGGCTTGGCTATTCATCCAACATGCATTCTATTATTTCCCATAGATGACATCAATGTTTGAGTTATACCCAAAATAGATCTTTTATAAGCTTTATTTGAGGATATTATATTTGAGGATCTTACAAAATAGAGAAAAGGTTAGAGGATGTCAGATATGCATATGCATCTAGTGTAGACACTCCAACACTCAAATTGGAAAAATCTCAGTATATGATTGAGATAATAATGAAAAAGTGTTGCTCAGATGAGTGTACTTGGTCTTTTTATAATTGGTTTGAGATAGTGCTCAGGGATGATCATAAATGAGTGAGTTATCTTCTTATAGATAAGGATTCAATGATGTTTATCTATCATTTGTATTTCATTGGGATCTAATGTAGATAAGGATGTAGGTCTATCTAGGTTTAGATAAGAATACTATGGCCTAGATAATAAAAATTCTTTGTTCAATTTTTTAATTCCAAAGGATGTCCTAAGATGGTAGCATTCTTGAGGCGGCTTGAAGTGGCAATTGTCAATTAAGGTATGAATTTCAAACTATTATTTTAAAAAGTAGAGTAAATTTGTGAATATAAGTAGAATCATGGTATTAAAAGATTTACTTGTGGATAAATGAAAGTATATTTATCTCCTCTATTATGTTTTGTTCTTATTAGTCTCAACTTATGATTGTGGGGTTATTGATGAAGACATATCATGGAAATATTTTTATAATAGAGTGCCATGAGATGACATAAGATTATCCAAGGAACTAAACAAACCTGATACGTTACAAACAAGTAGAGCTGTGTAATGAGGGCAAGAGAGGGAAGATGATGGTTAGGTTTTGAGTTTTGATTTTCAAATGGGTGCGTTCAATGATTTCTTCAATGTAGATTTAGATTTGGATTTAAAAAAAAATAATCATCAACTTGGAAATTGATTCAATCCTTAGCTCTTTTGGTTTCATTCAACTAAATTGGTCATAGCTGGAACTATGTTCGAATGGATTGGGATGGATTTCAGCTCTTGGTTAAATCAATTAACAAATTGATCTGGTCTAATTTTAATAACACTAGATAGGATTAAGATTAATGGGACCACAAATTTTATAAGGAAATCTGCTTATTTGGTTACAAAATTATGCCCATTAATATTTTTATATATAATTAAATTATAAAAAGCTAACAATATTTATCATATTTTTCTACTTTGTAAGTAATTAAATCCTTCAAATTACTATTTTTAAGATTCAATACGTTCAAAGATTAAATTATGCTCAATGATTTAATTTTAAAATTGTTTGAATTTATGTCAAGTTAAGTCATTTCATAGAGTATAAACTATTGAAAAGTGACTATTAAATTTATAACTAATATTATAGATATAATATGGAGATACATTTTTAAATTTTTATCTTTTTAAAGTTTTCAAATTTATTTATTTAATATCAATTATGGTAATTATTTGAAATTAAATACTATAGTATGATTTAATATGATGTAATCTTTGCATAAGAGCATCATAAGAACATAGTGATTTTGGATCTATTTTACTTAAGAAGTAGAAGTCGTAATCATAAATATATAATAATTATTCTAATTAATTATGTATAAAATCATTTATAGAAAATTAAAAATAATGAGAAGCATATTTTTATATATATTATAATTTTTTTAACTAATTAACAAGATTTCTTGCAAGTAATGCAAGAGTAATTACTAATTAAATATTTAAAAAAATTTAAAAGCAATAAGATTTCTTCTAAAATAACTAATTAACTAGTTATATATAATATTATTTAAAAAATAAAAACAATAATTTATTCTATAATAATTCAAATTTATGATCAAGATCTGACAATGTACAATGATTTTTTTAATATTTTATATTTTATGAGGATAATTGGATTCTCAGATACATTAATTTGATATAAATGAAAACAGTTACTTAAAATGAAATAAGTATGATTTGATCTTTCAATATACTGACCCTTAAAATGATAGTCAAAAAATTTAATAAATATTATTAACTTTTTAAAATTAATTATATATAAACAATATTAAGATTTTTTTATTTCATTACGAAATAAGCAATTGGTACAATAGAATTGGTTGGCCCACTAATCCTCGTCCCAATCAAACAACTTAAGTCTTGGTGAATACTTAAAAGTATGCTCATGTCATGAATTACTTCATCTTATCCATTATTCTTACTATTCATGACCATAATGTTTGTAAGAATGTTTGAGTATATACAACTTGAAATCATATGATGAGGAAATTCAAATAATATGTAATATTATGTTTCATCCCTATTGACATAAATGCATGGTTTCGATGACAAACAAAACTTAAATAAAGATTATGTACTAATGGTTGTTATTAAAATTTTAGCATGCAAAATCAAGTTGCAACTCTTGAAGAAAAATGAGTACAAAAAATACATCCCATGGCTACAAGGCTTAAGCAAGTAAAGAAGCAAAAGATGAAGTGTTGTAACAGACAAAGTACAAATGAAAAAGACTCAGTTGTTTCCACTCGTCTATCAAAATAGAAAATTATATCTGACAGATGTAAGATAGTATGTATACAATAAATTTCATCTATCATAAGCAAGCCATAGTTATGCTAATGGTCATCTGATGAGAACAGACAAAGGCGGAAGAAGTGAAGATCTTCCAACAAAACAAAACTTCATCTGCCATCAACAAACAAAGCAAAGAAGCAAGAATCGAATGATAGAGTAGAGATTCTATCTATCACAACTGAGCTAATGATCACTTGCTGTCGATAAACAAAGTGAAAGAAGCAAGGACCATCTGGCAAAGCAAAGAATTCATCAATGATCGTCTACTATTAATAGACAAAGTGGAGAAATATTCCATCAGATGAAGGCATGAACAAAACTCATTTGCAATCTAACACATCATCTATTACTTACAATAAACAAACCCAATAGACAAAGCACTGAAACAAAAAGACATTTGTGCCTCTACAGTGGCAGAAATAGAAAGGATGATTCGTCTACCACTTATGAAAGACAAAGACGAAGGAACTTTGTCTTATGAACAACTAAACAGATACTTCGTCTATCATAAGTAAAAGATGAGCAATGGACAGAACGAATCTTTGATCTTCGCTCAACATTAATAACAATCTTTCTCTATTGATGAAAGAAGTAGCCATTGTAGTAATACCTCGACCAGAGCTTATTAAGAATCCAGGAATCATCTTCTATAAGGTTTGCAGACATTCTAGCATACAAGGAATTAGCAGAAGTTAGAGAATTCAAAATACACTAATCAGAATGTCTTTTGTTATTAATGGAGCTCACGTACCACCAATAACTAGAATTCAAAGCGGCTATAAAATGAAGCATCATTGGAGTAGGAGGAACTAACAAAGTATTGAGAAAATTATTCAAAACCCTCTTGAGAGCATTTATTGATCTGAGCTAAAACTTCTGCAATCCTTCAAGAGTCAAGAACCTTGCATTCAAACCTTTCTCAACTTTTTTGATGACTCTTAACTACCTTTGAGAAGATCATTTACCTCTGCACTCAACTTTAAGAAACTTTTCCCTGTGCTTACTGAGAAATTCCTATGCTTAAACTTCTAATATTCATTTCTTATAAAGTTCCTTTGAGCTAGTGGTTGAGACTAGACTTAAGAAGAGTTGTAACTGTCTGAGTGCAGACAAGAGCTATTTATTCACACCCCCTAGAGCTGGAATCTAGAAGAGTATTGGGAGCACTGTGATTATGCCCCTTGGTGCTAGAATCCAGAAGAGTGTCAGGGATACTTATTTATGCTCCCTAGAGCTGGAATCTAGAAGAGTATCAGGGATATTATTAATTTCTACTATTGGAAAGAGTGAAATCCAAAACACTAAGAGAAAAGTGCTCTTGGAAGATTGGAGTAGAGTGTTTACTCAAACCATTATAAAATTATTATATCTTATTTATTTTGTGCATTTGTTGATTGAGTAATTGATTGCTAGAAGGAAGAGTAATCCTAAAGGGGTTGAGAAATAATTTTTAAGTACCCAATTTACCCCTCCCCTCTTGGGTTTTACCTAACCTTTGGGACCAACAATTCCAAGCTATCTTCGGCAATTAATGCATCGTCTAGAGTAGTTTTAGTATTTTAATCATAACTTTCTCAAAAAACTCAGAATTTAGTGATTCTTAATTCCTTGGATAGATTATTTGAAGGGTGGAACTTTTATGTTTATCACTTTTTCTGAATCAACCTCCTTCTGTGAATCATCTGGCCTCAAAGTGATGCCTTTTTGACAATGTCCACAATTATTATCTATAACTTTCTCATTTGAACTTAGAATCATGTGATTCTTGATGTATTAGAAAGATAAGAACAAAATTTAAAAATTTTATGTTAAACACATTTTCCAAATCTAATTTAATGAGTACCAGAATTTGCTTAAAATTAACATCTTTTGTAATCTTTAGTTTCTTTTTTTTCCAACCTTTTTGACATTTGAAATAGAAACAAAACTCTACTAAGTGCTTATTGCATATGAAATGATGTGTTTTTGATACTTAAAATAAATCATTTATCATCATGTCAAAATTGATTATGTTGATGCATGATTGAATGAAAAAGTATTAAGTGATTAAGGGGATAGAATAGGTTAAAAAAATTTGAAACTCAGGAACCTCTAGGAATACCTATTTCTAGGATACAAATGCAAGTTGCATCTATACTTAACATCATGAAAGTTAATTAGTAAAATGAATAACTTTGAGGAATTCAAATCAAAGATTAATTAGGAAGATCTCATCTTGTTATTCATTAGGTAAGAAATGCTTGCAGATTGAGTAATCATGAAAATTAGATGTTGCATTTCAAAAATCAAGGGGGAGAGAAGTCTATTTAGAAGCAAAATAATGATCCAAGTCCAGAAATTGAAGAGAAAGATGGAAATGTTCAATTCTAATATAAATTACCAGACTTGAGAAACTTATAATGCACACCTTAGTTATTAGACCTTAGAAAGGCATGCATCCAAATATGAGAACTAGGAAATCAATGCAAAATGTATATGAGTATCTATATTATGCCACCTAGCATTGATCAAATTCTTTGGTAATCAAATCCTATGTTGAATACTAAATTATGATTCTTGGATGATTTGTCCAATTGATGAGATGCGTAAATTATGGTATGAATAGATTTGCAAAAGCACTTATGAGTAAACATAGATATACAAAAGGCTTATGAATTTCTAAAGATAATTGAATGAGTGTTGTCTGAGTGAGCATGAAAAATGATATCTATTTTAGATTGCCTTATTCTATTCAAGTTTCATAATGAAATGCCTTACAAGTAGAAATAATGATATTTCTTGCAAATCTTATCTTAGATGAATTAAAGAAGCATTTTCATGAAGCACCTTTGGATCAAGCATTGAAATTTAATTGCTTTTGATGATCCAAAGTTTAAGTTAGAAGAAATCAGCATTCCTGAAGATATTTCTAAAAAGTTTATATTTTTGAAAAGCTGATTTCTAAGCATGTGAATCCAAGGAACTTGAGAAAACCTAAGAAATATTACAATTCACATGTATATCATATGAAGGAGTGCTATATAAAGAGCAAAAGTGGTCTAATTTTGTTAAAGAAACATGAGAAATCAAAACTAGGTTATATAATATTAGAAGATAGTGATCTCAACATGGTAAATAGGCCTCAATCTGAGCATCAATATCATTATATCATCAGTTAATGATCTCCCTATCGATTCAATTGTAGCAGTAAATTAATGCCTTTGTTGAGCACCTTTACTTAGAGATTTTGATGGAGATTACCTTAATGGCCATATTTTTTAGTCCATCTTCTACAGATAGAAAGTTGAGTAGATTAGATTGCTAAAGCATCACCTAATGATCAAATTGATAGAAATCTCAATTTGAATTAAGAAAATTTCAGTGTTTCTATCACTAAACAACATCTATGAACTACAAACTAATAAGAAAAATAAACACAACAATTAGGATCATGCATTATCATATCTAAACTATTGAATGACCGAAATAATGTGTTTGATTGAAATTGTGATGTTTTCATTTTTGGGATGTAGTGAGGATTATTATGTATTCTCTATGATAAAATCTGGCATACATTTCAAGATCGTTTGAAATGATATAAATCTTGATTTAATATCTCTAATGAATGAATGAGAATTATGATTTTAATGCATCATTAAAATGATGTATGAATTGATGTATGCTTGAAAGCTATCTACATATTTTTAAAACTTCAATTACAATTATCTAATGATTAAATATTACCCATGACATGAACTCGTTCTTTATATTGATGAAAAATTATCTTATCTCATGTTTATGCTTTGTATGGGATCAAGTAAGATTCATATCTGGTTATGAACTATTTAGGAACCCAATAATACAAGGGGAGAAATATGTAGATTTGTGAGTCACAACCTTAATACAAAAAGAGGGAAAGTTTGGAACAAAAGAAGACTTGGGAAAGAATGGACTATGCTTTATATGTTTCTATTTTGTATGCTTTGATACAACAAAGGATAGCAAAATATTTTGAATGAAAGTATTGATCCTATATTATGCTCCTGATTGCATTTACCTGTCCTATCTTCTATCTATTAAGGGGGAGACATATCCTATTCATTTAATATACATTTTTGATGCTAACAAAAAGGGAGAGAAAAATGTAGAAAGTCTTATTTAAGAAATTGGGATGGTGTTAGAAAGGGCACTTGTCATGACTTGCATCTAAGAGAAGAATAGCAACATATGTCCTGAGTTATCTTTATCAAACTCCATAGGATTACACATTCCAATTCGATAGGGGAGTTTGTTATTGGCTCGCTAGCATGTCTTATAAATGTCACCGATTTTCAAGTTTTGTCATTATCAAAAAGGAAGAGACTATTGAGATTATTGTATGATTTTGTTGACAACAAAACTTATTTTAGATTTTCTATACGCTAATGATCTTGACTAATTTAGGAAGCTTGAAATATAGTCAAGTATGCATTCAATTGAAAAATAATTTATGTAAGCATAATTGCAATTCATTTCAAAATGAAGAAATTTATTATGATCCATATTGCAACTAACTTATTTTATCATATTATATTGTGTTGGATTATATTTACAATTATTAGGATAAAAGCATGTATTTCACAGAATGATCATGCAAAGACAGAAATGTGCTTGAATGAGTTTATGTTATCTAAAACATGATTAAAATGATCATCCATTCATACAAATCTTATGTAGATAATTATATTATAATAAAAAAATATCAAATTTACAAAAGTTGCAAAAGTACAGAAATTTCTAAGTGTAATAGTGCTACTACAATGATTTTGCTATAGTAAAATACTACAGTAGCTATTATAGTGTTGGACAAAGTAGCCACCTTCGGACAAATGCTGAACAAGAAAGATTTGTCCGAAACTAACTTTGGACAAAGTTATTCATGACTGTTACAGTGATTGCTATAGCAAATTAATATAGTGACAGACAAAGCAACCATCTTTGGACAAATGTTAAGTAAGAAGGATTTGTCCCAAACTAAGTTCGAAAAAAGTTGTTCGCGATTGCTATAGTGATTTTCTATAGTGTACTATTACATTAAATTGCCATAATAATGCGACTATAGTTGCCTTTGAACAAATTATTTAGGTAGGCAAATTTGTCTGAAACTAACTTCAGACAAAGTGTCATCTCTATGAGTGCTACAGTAACACTGCTATAGTAATCTTTGGACAAACTTTTAGGCAGCTAGATTTGTCTAAAAATTAACTTTGGATAAAGTGTCATCTCTGCGAGTGCAGCAGTAACTTGCTACAATAAAAATTTTCTTTTTCAAACGGTTCAGAAATTTAATGCTTTGCAAAAAAAACTTTTCGTTTTTTAGCAATCATCTCCTTCACTGTCAAGAACGAGGTTGCAAACTTTCCAATAGTTTAGAACCAATTAGAAACAATGCAATCCTATAGGAGAAAACCCTCAATGTTCCTCTTCATTAAAAGTTGCTCATTTATGTTTGTTTTCTCATTAAATGAAACTCATCTTCTACAACGGTCAAGTTTTTGAAAAGAGCTATTTAAGGAGATGAGTTGGGACATTTTCAGTAGTTTGTTGAATTCATATTGAAGATCTTTTTAAGCTTTAACCTTCTCATCCTCAAGCAACAAAAGGCCAAAGAGCTTAAACCTCCTTCATTCATTCAAGAACTTCAACTTTTCAAATCTTCAAGGCCTCCTTTTTCATACATTAAGGGAAGAGCTTCAACAACATAGAGAGCCACTCAAACATCAAGTCTTCCCCTATGCTTACATTGAAAATATTATAAAGCATGATTAACCTTCATATTCTTGTATCATTTGTGATTGCCTTGAGCTGGTAGTGTAGAACGGACTCAAGAGGAGCTGTGACTGTCTGAGTGTGGACAAGAGCTACATTATTACGCCCCCTAATGCGGATCTAAAAGAGTGTTGGGAGCACTAATTTATGCCCCCTAGTGCAGATCTAGAAGAGTGTTAGGAGTTCTAGTTTATACCCCCTAGAGATGAAATCTAGAAGAGTATTGGGAGCACTAGTTTATGCCCCATAGAGTTGGAATCTGAAAGAGTGCTAGGAGCACTGATTTTTGCCCCATAGATCTGAATCTAGAAGAGTGCTTAGAGCATTGATTTATGCCCCCTTAGAGTTGGAATTTAGAAGAGTATTGAGAGCACTGGTTATACCCCCTAGAGCTAGAATCTAGAAGAGTGTTAGGAGCACTATTGTATTTCTATTATATAAGATAGTGGAACCCAAGGCACAAGGAGAGCGTGCTCTTGGAAGAGTGGAGTAGAGAGGTTGCCTGAACCACTATAAAAATCATGTTGTTTGTGAGTATCTTATTTCTGGTTACTTTACTTTTCTTGTGCTTTATTGATTCATTATTTATTTCATATTGCATTGCATATAAGCACCAAAAAGAAGAAAATTAATTTAACAAGGGTTAAGCAAGAAATTTTCACAAACCCAATTCACCCCTCCCCTCTTGGTTTAAGCCAACCTATGAGAACCAACAATATTCTCAATTAACACATTCTGATAACCCCCTCTCTCACTCCTCTCTAGGAAAAATCCTAAGATCTACATAATAACTCCTTTATCTTAACCCTTGAATTCTTCCAATGAATTCCTAATTGAAACCACAATATATAACTATCCTAATAGGCTTTCCTACATGGACTCCTTAGGCCCATCTCACATATGCAAGCCTATTAATATTTGCAAAATACAAGATACCAAAAACCTAACCACCTTGGCTTGAATTCTGCATACATCAACTCATCTCTTGAAGACTTCACTAGTGTCATCGCCATCTAAAAGTCAATCCGTAGCTCACTATCAGTTAGTTCATCATCCATTATGCTCAAACCAACATGATCCGCATCTCCACTAGAGATGCCCTACACAATCCACCATTGTGCAACCTGTGGCTCAATCTTTTCCATCCTGCTAGCACCCAAAAAGATAATACCTCCACAAATAAAGATCAAGAAGACTACCTCTCGACGTGCATCTCACCATCTTCCTTGTCTCTTCTTGGAGTTTTTCTCATGAACCTTGTTGCATCTTCCACCATTCATCATCTCTACACATCACTTGTACTGTTACCACCTGCATGTTAAATTGGTCAAATTCACATGCCTTCGTGACTACTACTCGTGTGCAACCCTTTAACTGCAACATCCTCATTCACTCAAACAATCACATGAGTACATGTAAAGCCCTTATGAAAGATGTTAGCAACAAGTCCTGGTCTGGAAAAGGATGAAATTTTTTTTATAAGTATTAGTATTAACAGTGAAGGGAGGGAAATTCCTATGAGACAGGGAGTGTTTCAAAGAGAAAGAGAAAGAGAAAAAGGAGGGGTCATCGTTGGATTGATAGTTTTTCTTCATAGTTCTTCAGTCATGTAAGTAGATATATGTATCTACATCTCCTATGTGATAATTATACTAAATTGAATTATTATTAGGATGTGTTTAAGCTATAATTTGGCAAAGATGTATGCTAATAAGCTCGCTATGTGGTTGGATGGAATAAACCTTATAATATTCATTTTTAATAGTTTGTAAATGTGTTTATTATGATTAATATTCATATTATTTAAATGATTGGATCTGTTGAATGTATTTGGTTTGTGTGTGCTTAAGTACCCTATGATTTTGGTAGAGTTTTGATATGGAATGAATGTTTAAATGATGGAATATCCTTGTCCATTTAAAATAGAAATTTTATTAAATTTCTATCTATTTGAAAGATTTAAATACCATATATACCTTTTGAAATGAAGCTTTTATTGTGTAAAATACATCCTATGGCTCAGATTTATGAAATGTTGCATGTATATGTTGTTATAAACAAAAATAAGGAAAAAAAAAAAGAAAATTTACGGGATGTCCCATGGTTAAACAACGAATGATAAATGGGTTTTTGCTGTGTACATTAGTTTCAAGATTTGAACTATTGGATGTATTCTAAATGATAATATTACCCTATGGTAGAAATCTTTGGTTGAAATGATCTCATTCGATTGGTTAAATTTCATGAATTATGAAAAATAAAAAATGCACCAAATCTAGAATTTTTGACCATAGATTATATACTTGGGCCAATAGGATGATTAGTGCATCTCATTATCAATTTGTGAATTAATTCCCAGCATTTTAGAATTTGGAAAAGTCACAAAAAAATGGACTTTTGAAAAAATTCAGACAATGGAGATTAATGGGATGTTGTCCGTGGAAAATCAAGCAGCATTGGGATTTGTGACTACACCGGCCTAAGCTAGGCCCAACGTTTGACTAGGCCTTAGCACTAGGCTCCAAGCCTAACATAGACAGACCCAGACCGAGGCCTAAGCGGTGAGTGGCGATGGCAACGATGTCCTATAGTAGGGGTCAGTGGGCTCAAGCCCATTTGATGAGCCCAAGCAATTGGCGAGCCCATGTGAGCTGATGGCCCAGGCACACTGGCCCAACACCGGCTACCCAGATAGGTTTCACCAATGGCGGCATCTAATCGCCAGCCAGGTGGTGCATGTGAACGACTAAGATTATTTTAAGGTATCTAGACCATCTAATCTCCTATTTGGATAATTAGATTGTCGATTTTGATATTTTTGGATGTTCTGGATCAATGGAAGAGTCAGATTGTCAAAATAATGATGAAGTTATTAGGTTTGAGTGGATAGTTGTGAAGGGTTGTGATGTAACTCCCTAGATTTGATGTTGGGGTCCTCTAAACTAGTCAGGATTGATATGATATGTTGATATGATGTGACGATGGCCATATCATGAGATTTGATTAAAAACATGTGAGGGATGTAAGCTATCTCCCTAAACGGATGCTGCAGTTCACCAAATCAGTTAATAATGATCTAAGTTGTTGATCTGACTATGGTTAGATAATGAGGTTGATTGAGCAGCATGAAAGGGATGAGATGTATCTTTCTAGATTAATGCTGTGATCCATTAGACCGGACAGATTTTGATATGTGTTGTGATGTAAAACGTATTTTATCACATATACTAACTACATATATTTTACTTACTGAGATGTTATGAAGGATTGTACTTGACTTTTTACTAAATTATATTGTATATATTTTTTCTTCATTTATGAGTTTTGTGGTTGCTTTTGTGATTATGTTTCATCTCTAGTGTGATGGATCTTGGGAGATTTCACTCTTGGATTTCAAAATAATATTGAATTGTACTATTTTTAGACCAGAGTATGATAGTATAATACCTCCACCTGTCTTCGTATTCATCATTTCTCCACATGTATGCCAAATCAAACTCATTTATCTGCTCTTCAACTCCATAGCTCTTGCATACTGCACATGTGACAAACCACATATACGCCAAACCATACACCACTTGCATACTAGTGCAACCCGTCATGCACTCATCCATGCACCACCTCTGTATCTGCTACCAAACCATGCTTGCATTTTTGTTACTGTTTTCCAAACCATCATGGTCTCAAGACTCTTAGGCTATGTCATGCCCATTGTCGATCATAGCTCCAGGACATAATACTATCCACCATTAATCATAATCTTAAGATTACAGCCACTATCCATCATGGAACTCGGAAAAACTATTATTTAATCCTTGTGCTCTTTGTTCACCATCTACACCTTGCACACATAAACAAAAACCAACCAATGTAGCATCTGTAGCGCTATCATTCGTGAAGTTCACTACTTCACCTCAATCTGAACCATCCGTGTGCATAACCAATATAAAAAATAACATAATCACTTCACTGATCCATTCAGATATGCTCAAAACTATGTTCCACTAAACCAAATTGAACCTAATTTACCCCAATCAACCACGATCACTATGATCAAAACTTGATCACACCCAATGATGCATCATCTACTCGATCCTCACTATCCATATGAACCACAACATTTCAAAACATCAGATGTGTCACTCAGAATCACTGATCATCACTATTGATTTGCACATACCCATTAGATCCACATCATTAAAGCTAAATTTGTTGACCCTAAGGATGATTAACAAAACTTGTTAATGACTCAAATTAAGTTAATAACATGTTGCTAAGACTTCTTAATTTAAAAGAAGCTTTAGACGTGACATAGATAACTTCAGAAGGGTGTTCAATAGCTTTAGAGGAAGCTTCAGAACTTCAAAAAGTGGCGTCTGAAGGTTTTACTGAATTTAGAAGAGAAGGAAGAAGCGTCAGAGGATGTTTAGAAAAAGGAAGAAGCTTCAACGGATGTTCAGAAGAAGAAGAACAAGAAGAAGAAGAAGAAGTTTTAGTGAGAAGAAGAAATCTCGAAAGGAAGCTTCAAAGTTGCTTCAAAAGAAAAGGCAGAAGCTCCAGAGGTGAAGAAATAACCATTGGGAATGACAACACTCAAAGGGAACTTTAGAACATCTAAATATCTGAATTGGCTTTAAATGTTCTAGAAATATAGTCGTTTGTAGTAGAAGGGACCATCAAAAGATATAAAGCTTAATTTCAGAAGGTCTGGAAGCAAAGCTACAAGGTAAACTCGACCTTCAGAGGCTCTAAAGTTTAACTTTAAAGAGTCTAAAATTGATTCAAGGTAGTTTGCATAGAGTGTTTAAAATGCAATCTAAAATTATCTAAAACTTACCAAAAGAGGGTGTAAAGGCCAGAACAATTTCGGGACTTATAAATAGAAGTTCCAATGAAGAAGAAGAAGATAGTTGAGTGGATTAAACACGAATCTATCTTAAGATACTCAAGTCTCCAAGGTATAGTCACTCCAATAAGCTTCAACGATTTGAAGTGTTCAAAGATCCATCCTTTACTCTTTAGAGGAGAACAAATTACTTTAATATATTTACTATTTTATCACTAATCTTTAGCTTAATTGTGTGCATACTTAAGCCTGATTAGAGGCAATTTCTTGTATATAATATATTTTTAAGGGGGAGTTTCTAGTTAGATTTGGAAACCAGTATGTATGAGTTTCTGGTGAGCTTAAAGGAAAACCAACTTGTATGAGTTGTTGATGAGCCCATGAAAAACCAACATTATAAGTGTTTTTGGTGAGCTCGAGAAAACTAGTTGTGTAAGAGCTCTTGATTAGCTCAGGAAACTACTGGAGGTGTAATTCCACATAGGTATAGTGGAACCTAAGGTTGGAGAAACCTTAGAGAGTGGAGTAGGTGCCAAAAGGGCCTGAACCACTATAATTCTTGTATTCTTATTATCTTTGTACTTGTGTGCTCCCACTATTATCTATTTTATGTACTTCCATATCTTATATGTTTTCCCCATCTTGCTTAGATTCCTATTTGGCAATATAACTTGCCATTGGAATGTAATAAAATCTGCCCAATCCGACCCCATAATTGTGTTTGCAACACTCAAAAATATGAAAATCGATACTTGGAACACCCAAATCCGACTTCGAGATCACCCAAAATGGGTTGCATGTGTACCCTAGCTTCAATGTGCCGCAATGCACTAAATCTTGTGCATCATCTTCCTCCCTTGGAAGAAAACCTAGCTGCCTGCATTGTCACTAATATTGTTGTCGTTACCGCCGTTTTCCCATGTTGTCGCCACTTAACCATCGAACGATCGATCTGCGCTGACCATTAGATCAAAATCTCCATTCTGCCCTCTATCAAGTCATTGCATCACTGGATCCTAGCCATCAGTCCACGAAAACCTTCAAAAAATGCTACCAAAAAATTGATCCTTCCTCTTCACACCTGGCAAACCTGCAACCACTGCCAACTTCTGTTCTCGCAGACCATCGCCGCTCATCTCCGGTGAAGCCCTTTGTGACTTCACTAACGCAACAACATCTCCACTCAAATCTAGTGGGCTCCTGTCTACACTAGCACCAGTGCCAACCACTGGTCTCCGGTGAATTCATTAGTGTCTAGTTCTCATCACCATCGTTCGTTTGCCTTCATTAATCCTACTAGAAAAAAACTAGCAGCAACCTACAAATGCCATGCTCAATCGCTACACAACGTCGTTCGATTCCTCCTATCACCACAACAACATCAAACCCCGCTAATGGCCTTGACATGCCATCCAATCAGTGCCTCTAGAACCACACGATTAACACCCTCTGTTCATCCAATCAACAAAAACCACATCATCCAATCTGCCTCTCACCAGACGTGCACCACAATTCATTCATTCAAACATGTTGACCTACACAGCAATCACAATTGTCCATCACCTGATGAAACCCATCAACATTGTCCCTAGCTTTAGGCGCACCACTAGATCTAGTCGCATCAATGCCAAATCTGGCCAAATCATCATAGCCTCCAATCATGGCCACCATCCTTTTTTTCAATCTTGCCTTTGTCCATTAATCCATTACCTATTTGCAATTTGCAAGTCCTTCAATCCTACAACCATTACTCTCCATCTTGTCAACCTTCATGATCTTGTCATTCATCTCTCTGATCATTGACCCTAACAATGAATCTACAACCTAGATCATAATCCATTAACCATTAGCTTTGATACCACTTGTTAAAAAGTTTCGATACTAATTCCTGAATCATGATCATAAACACTAGATCATATATGCATAAATCAAATGCATAATTAACATAAATTAGAGACATAAGATTTATGTAGAAAACCTACTTAGAAGAAAAAACTATGGGAGAGAGATAATTAATCCACTATGAAAATAAGTTACAGAGATATACTTGAGATGTCTCACACACATCTCTCTCACTCCTCTCCGAGAAAAACCATAGAATCTAAAAGATGACTTGTTTGCCTCAATGCTAGAATTCCTTCACTAAATCTCTAACTGAAACTACAATAGATAACTATCTTAGTGGGTTTTACCATGTGAATTCCCTAAACCTATCTCACATATGCAAACCCACTAAAATTTATAGAATTTACAGAATATAAGCCACAAAAAACCCGACATTTACAGTATTTTTTTTAATACCCTCTTTATATTACACTGCCTTCCATTACACTTTATCTAAAATGAACCTTAGGGAAGTTGAATAAAACAGAAGTTGAATCTGAGTCATTTGATTAGCAAACCGATGACGGATGTCATTCCGCAGCCACTGAAGTGGGTTGGTGGGAACCCAATCTATGAGTATGGATACAGGTGATTCCATATTCCCACTTGCCCCTTCGTATCTAATTCCCATTGCTGCTGCAAGGGATGAAAGCCATTTCAAGCGTATCATTTGCATCGAGAATCGACATTCACCACTTAAAGCCAGAAAGGGATGTTTGGTTGTGATAAAAGGAAAAGAAATTAAAGAAAATGATTATATTAATCTATAAAGTGGTATCCATGTATATCATATATTGAGTAAATAAGGTTAAAATAAATAAAAAATAATGATAAAGAAGTTAGTTGAATAAATATACATCCACTCAACCTATTGAAACATAAAATTTTCTTTCTTGAGGAGGCAAATAATTTGCTATTGTATTTTCAGGCTTATTAAATGGGTAGAATCTAACCAAATTGTCGTGTCACATGAGAAGAGGGCCAGTAAAAGAGACAAAACAAGGGTGTTATCAGTAAATCATGGACACTGATGTGTTAAAATATAAGTATGACATCAGTCGTGATAAAAATAATTGGCGTTTTCAAAACAAAAGTAAAAATAGAATTATTGAATACAAGAAGAAAAATAATTCTTACAGATAGATAAATATTATGAAGAGGAGCGTTGGACGTGTTAATGAAACATGCCTCAGTGAGAATTTGACACATGCGTTTGGGTGAAAAGAATTTTTTACCTAAGATAATATCAATGCCAATTTTTTAAATGATGGACCTTTTTTTTATAATAATTTTCTAAAAATTTTGTATACAACTGAAATGAATAGCGTAAGCTGCTTTTCAAAAGTTATGCTGGGTGAGTAATCCATGTGATGTTTGTCCACCACCGATCATGCTCGTTAGTTTGTCCATTAAAATGATGATTACACGGGTACGCAAGATACACAGGGAAAAAGGCGTGCAGATGAGATTAGAAGCTAACCCTTTACAGAGTCGTTTTGCCCAATTTTAGGGCGGAAACCAAGTCCTCTCTCTCAGTAAGACCAGGTTCAGAAGAGGGCCAGCTAAAATGAACCAATTCTAAGACCAAGAAGTCAGCTGCGTCTCAGCCGACATGAAACGCCCCACAAGTGTGAATGCGAGGCTAAGTAGGCCACGTGTTTTCTCTGCTTTGCTTTCAACAGGCGCCCCCCAAAAAACATGGGACCCACAGTTACATTTTCGTTCCCAACACCATAGGAACGCGAATGGTTACACTTCACACCCACCGCAATTTTGCCATATCATCTTAACTGATCAACGACGGTTGGGGTGACGGAAAAGTATCATCCTAATCACATACAGAATGCCCACTACAAATCATTCGCGGCTACGGGGTTTGGCATGATCAAACAATGGTCACAGTTGATTGGAGATGAATGAGGTCATTTGGCTAGTTCAAAGCAAATTCTCTACCATCCCCACAAATGGACTGGATAATCTTTGTGTGTGTCTATATATATAATTATTTTAATAGAAAATATAATGTAAGAATGTTGCAAATATATATTCAGATAATTTTGATTTGGTAGATTTCCCGTTTCTCATAATGATAAATTTTGTATTTCTTATTAAACATGACTATTTTAGTGGGAATGAATTTCAGAGGTGATTGAATGGGCAAAAAGCATCAAAAATAAAAATAGAAAACAAGATGCCAAAAATATATAAGGAATTTCAAATAAATTAGAGATAATAAATAAAGATAATAATAAAAAAAGTCAAATCATTATTATAGTATAGAAATATCAAATTAGCCTTTAAAATTGAAAATCAATTCCAATGTGATCATATTAGCAAGGCAGTTGGCAGCTAAATGTGATGAAACTAATTCAAGTCAACACCACAGGCTGACGGTAAACTATCTGGCAACCTTAAGGCGCGTACCCGCCACGCGTACGGCGGATGTCTTGCTTCACCACCTACAAAAGCAGCGTAAAATCCCACGCTTACTCCCACTACGCTTTTGCGCTCTCTCTCTCTCTCTCTCTCTCTCTCTCTCTCTCTCCGTTTGTTTTGGAAGTGAGAAGAGCACCATCATCATCCATCAATGGCTTCTTCTTCTTCTCCTCTCATCCTCCTGACCATCGCTTCTCTCCTCTTCTCCTTCCCATACATCACCTCAGCGGCGTGCAAGTCCCAAACATTCAAGAACAAGATTTTCTCCCTCTGCAGCGATCTCCCCACCCTCAACACCTCCCTGCACTGGACCTACTCCGCCTCCAACTCCTCCCTCTCCATCGCCTTCGTCGCCACACCTCCTCCCAACGGCTGGGTTTCCTGGGGCATCAACCCCACCGCCAAAGCCATGATCGGCTCCCAAGCCCTTCTAGCCTACCGCCACTCCAACGGCTCCATCACCGTCGACACGTACAACATCAGCGGCTACGAGAACATCGTCCCTTCCCAAATCGCCTACGAAGTCTCGCATAAGGAAGCCGAGTACTCGGGCGGAGTCATCATCATCTTCGCCACGCTCTCGCTCCCCAAGGGTGGCGCCACCACCGTAAATCACGTCTGGCAGGTGGGCCCTGGCATGAATGGGACTAGCCCTCTGAAGCATGCCATGAATCCGGAAAACTTGAAGGCCACCGACAGTTTGGATTTGTTCAAGGGCGGAAGCTCTGGAGGGGGCAACGGCACCAGCAGCAGCGGAGGAGGAAATTCTACCTCCCCCGGTTCCACTCCCTCCACGGCAGTCGGTGCGCAGTTCTCTTCCCCCTTTTTGATCGCTTTGGCTGCAATGCTCGTTCTTCTGGTGGCGGCCTGATTTTGATTTTCCTTGTTCCCTCCTCACTTTAGTTTCTTCAGTTTTCTTTTTTAGTTCTAGAATTTTTTAGTTTCTTTCTTTCTGGGTGGTGCCGAGATTTTCAATTTCGGTGGCGTTTGGATGCGCTAGTTTTAGCGAACGGAATCGGGAACGGATTGGAGCGGTTTGTAACTGGGTGTTGATGCCGGTATCTGTTGCGGCTAATTCATTGATTGCTACCCAAGTGGCATCCAAACGCTCCCTCCTTTTTCTTTTTCTTTTTTTTTTTAAGGCATAGGTTTTGATTTGTTAGTAACCTTCTGGGTGTGTTTTGGGTCCCATTTTGGAAATAAAAATATGGAACTATATGTAGGATTTACATGGGATTTCTGCCTCATGGTCTTCTCATCACCTCTACTGTGGGAGTACAAGTGGAAGCACTACATGGGGTCCACCGTGGCAGCAATCACCCACATACGGTGCACGTCCCAATCCCAGCCGTTCAATTGTTCTAGTCTGGCACTGGTGTGTAGGAGGATCATTATCCTCCTGAGAATTGGCCCGATGCATTCTCAGCCGACATTATAAAAGTGCAATCCACAACCATACCATAGATAATTACATAATTCAAAAGATCGCCAAATTCAATCTCAGTTTCTTTTTCTTTTTTTTTTTTCTTTTTTTTCTAACTTTCACCAACTTTCCGTGATGAGTGAAACCCAAACGGACGGATTAGATGGTACTTCCGCCAAGCTGGCTGCCACTAGCATAGCAACGGTCCACCGCTGCTGCAATAAATAAACAATGAAGGCGGTTTGGTACTCCGGTGTAGCCGGTTGACGATGCTGGGTCGATTTAAAATTATACCAATGAATTTGGCCAGAGGCGGCAATGAGAGGCAGAGAAAAAGCGTGGAAATTCATTATTTAATATAAATAATAAATGAAATTAATGTATACGTATTTCATTTACATAATAATTTTACTTTTATTTATTTTTAACTTGCATTATTTTCTATTCTATTGACAGCTTTTATCTAATACATTATTATTGGCTTATTTAAGCGACTATGTGCTCGGGAGAATGCGGCGTTTGCGCGATTTATTCGGAGGCAGAACGTATAAATTCTGAAATGCCAACGTATACGGCATCATTTCCGTATTATCGAACGGAATGATTGGATCCATATATCTACTTTCCTTTTTAATGGCCCTATATATAATATATTTCGCCCCATTTTCATACCACCTATCATGCGGTCATTTAATCTGGTAACTTGACCAACTAAACGATAAAATGGGATCTTAATGGATTCAATCTAAATTCAGATGATTAAGGATGCATTTAGCTAGCCCAATTGCTCCCCAAAAGATCCATTGACAGCCCCAGCTGATTAGTGGTTTTGAATTCGAATCTGCGTCAGGTCTTGAAATAATGAGTGGGAGGACCAAACTATGAGTTTCTTTGCTTGGACGCAAGATTAATCGTTCATGTTCATCCCTTCAAGGAATGCATTTGTATAAGCTGATTTGAGTAAAATCTGTTTGTAAGTTCGACCGGGCTACATGCGCACGGGCCCCATCATTGGAACAATCTGATATTAATTGGAGGCAGACCACCCAGTTCGTGGAGCTTTCATGAGTTCCATGATGCCTTAATTTTCCAACTGGATGGCATTAGCAAAAGCCAAAAAAACTCTATTAAACCTCTGGAAAATGAATATGTAGCCTAGTGAAAACCATGATTCATTATAGCTGCCCTGTTGGCACTACTGTTTTTGCATGTGCCTCCGAAATGAGTGATCAAAGAATGTAATTTCCTCATAAAACAATGTTTAGCCCACTAATATTTCTTTTACAGAACTTGCTTTATCTTGGTTATGTACATAATCTATCGATTGTTTTGATGGAAAATAAACCTTTGGTTGCATGATATTAAGTACCAATGATCCGCATTACATCATTGTTGTCCAGCATAAGCTTAGCCCATCTGAGTGGTAGATGCAATTATTTTTTCCCTGTAATGCATTGCAATCTGTGGAACCTAGTGAATAGATGGAATTCTTCATTGGAAAATACCTTGTTTCACTTGCTTATAAAAAGAATATACTCCAAGATTGTAACCATGCAATTACAGTCCATCGCTTCTCCAACAAAGCAGGGTCTATAGGAAGCATGTTTTCTATAAATTGTGACAGAAACGTGCAGATTGAAATGGATAGTTTCCCTCTCAGAGCCATGCTACGGTTTTAATAATGGGGAATGAGTCACTTGGACAATGCCCCTAAAGTGAGTCGAATGCAAAAGCTACATCAATGAACATCGACAACACGTTTTTTTTCTTTCATATAGGGTTGTTGACAACCCACCTTTCCATAGTTGGACCAAAATTCTCCTTTTGAAGAAATCAATGAAAAAGAATAAGAAGTGCAGCTTAGCATGCGAAATCCCTGGGCAGCTGTCATATCCAAGAGCGCTTGATTTCTTGTCATTATGTCTAATTTTCAAGCACAACCAAGAAACAGACTTTACAAAGAAAAGTTTACTAAAATTACTAAATCCACTCACTGCCCATTCAATTTCAAATCCCAAAAGATTTATTCCCATAATGGCGAGTGAAGATATCAGGAACATCTAGTATTATGTAGTAGACATAAATTTTAAAATGTTCATTTAGGTCTATTTACATATCCACATTCTCAAAAAAAAAAAAAACAGAAAAGAAAAAAGGAAAAAGAAAAAAAAAACTGTGAGGTTAATCTTGAAAGTTAACATTTCTAGAATTATGCCAAGTTGTCAAAACAGATCCATGTCCATATCATGAAAATGCGGCCTTTCTTCCAAATTGCTGTGGCATAAGTTTAGTTGTCCATTAATAAAATTGCACATTGCCACCAAATATTTCTAACCATAAGACATGCATTAGGGTTAATTAAATGTACTTCCGTAGGCCTTGGATGGGCTATATAAACTGCTGCTCCGAATCTTTTCCCAGTAAAGATAGATGGGAAAGATAAGTCAAGATTAGGCTTTGAGGGCTGCCAAACAGCACCTCATTTTCTTCCAAGTTACAAATGTCTGCAGTGTCAGCTTCAGTGGATGCGCATTAAAAAAATGACCCAAACGAACCTTATGCTCAATTAGCAAAAGTGCTATCAAAACCGGATTGGACCTTCACGGTTGACCGGTATAGTTTAGCCAGGTTCAATAGTATTTTTTGTTATATTTTAATATTATTAATAGATTAAAAAATAAATTCAAGTAATAATGTATTATACAAAAGATCTATATATTTAGATTAATAAGTATACTTTAGATTTTTTAAAATTATGCTCTATTATTTTTTTAAGAATTCAAAAAAATAAAAAATTAGTTCAACCGATTGAATTAGCCTTTTTGAAGTGGTTGGACTGTGAACTAGGTACATGACACTGGTCTGGTTCTAATAACACTAATTCGCAATTAAAATTTTCAATACTAGATTGGTTGGGTTAATTGATAACCTACTCTTGTTTACTATGTATGTCCTGCGAAGATTTAATTGGCTAACATTCAAAATCACACTTGCCAAATAATCCTGTATCTTGGCTAGATTTTGTTACATCTTAGCCACATTAATTAGCATGTTTAGAATCCCCTAGCATAAGTAATTCACAAAGTGCCAAATAAATAGATGAAGTCAATTGTTGATTGAACTTCATTTCAAGTAAATGATCTTGATTATACATCTTAAATGCTACAAATCAACTGGTGCAGATTCAAAGATCCAGTTTGATATTTTCCTGGTTATCCCAGCTGCATAAAAACGAGTCCAAGACAACCATGAAAAGTAATTCTCAAAAGAGAAAGCCGGCATTTGTCAAAGAAAGAAAGAATAGAGGAAAATTAAAAATAAAATAAAAAGATACAAGCATTCTAGGGGACGATCTTCGGGACGATCTTCTCGTTTGGCTTGTTTGGCTGCCATCTTGACAATGCCTGTGGAAAGAAGAAACTTGTACGGTAGAATGGCACTTTCTTATCAGGAGAAATTAGAGAGACACTTGACAAACGCACTCATGCCAGTCACCAAGCATGGAAACCATTATTAATGTCTCGCTTTCTCCGATCATCATTCCATTATGCTATTGCATGTCTTCCTTTTATGCCATTTGTATTGTTTGCTCTTTAGCTTAGTTGGTCCTTTGCTTTGTATTTTGCACTTGGCGGCAACACGCTTGCTCACTGCACTTCTCAGAAAAAGCCACTAGAAAGAATATCATGATTCTCATTCTCATTCCGAAGGTTGATTGGTTTATCTGGAGGGGGGGAGAGAGAGATGGCAAACACATTCAAGCCAAGACCAAGACTATCAACTAGGTTCCAAAAAGAGCAGACCCACACAAGAAATTCATTGTTTGCCCATGGTTTTACAAATGTCTAAAAACAATTATTGAGTCGCCAGATGCTTGTTAAGGTGAAGATTGTATCATGGTCTCCGTCCATCTGAGTGCCGGGTAAGTGGCTGACGTGCTATTGAGAAGAGATGGTAAGTTTCAAGGCTTTGTGATACCACTGGGAAAGATAAATTAAAAGAATTTCTAGACTTCGAAAAGATAGCTTATTTTTATTTTTTTTATCAAATGAGACCAAAGCCAAACCATTAATTTTTAAATTTTAAATTTAACTCTAGAAAAATTTGATTCGAAATTAGACTAAAATTATTGGTATATAAGCTATGAAACTATAGGATTAATAATGAGCATATTAAAGGTCTAAAAATTCCTTTAAACTAGTACAACTTATACGGAACTTTTTTTTCTAATCTTTGAAGTATAGCTTATGGTAATTTTGTAATTATATAATAATGGCAAAATTTAAACATAAGTTAAAACTAATCTAGATTATGATGCATTAGTTGAGGGTCAATTTGGCAAAAGGAAAATGGGCATGGAAATGCATTCCAATTGTAAATAATAATTAAGGTTACATTTGCCTACTTCACCTTCCTTCACCAACTCTATCAAGCTCCATTGGGATGTGTTAGCTAATGCACTTGCATTAGCTACACACCTCCTCTATGTACATTCTAAAATTGATGTGACGATACAACTTTACTTTTTTACATAATTACTTATATTTTTAATTATTTTTAATTAATTTTTTATATTTTTCATTAAAAGCCGCATCTTTCCTACTCCACTTTTCTAACACAATCGATGACGCACTTGCATTACTAACACACCCTTATTTACTTTAAGGCTCACTTCATTCTTTATATTACTAACATTTTTTATATTTTTTTTAATTCCTTTTAATATTTATTAATATCAATAATAAAAAGATAAAAATTCATCGCTTTTGTTTGGAGCCCATTACGTCTTGCTATAAGAAAAATTGCAATACCATTTTATTAGACTTAATTCATATTGTAATAAATTAATAGTGCTTTTCTTATTCTTAATTACATACCTCACGTGAAAAATCTCATAACAAAAAGGCCAAAATAACAAAATAAATAAACAAATCTACCGAACGTAACTATATAAATCATTTTACCGAGGATGGTTATAAGCTGAGGCCAAAGATTTTATCAGTGTACCTCGATTAGTCTTTAATAAAATTCCATGCTTTTAACGCATCCATGAGTAGAAAACGAAACAAATATACAGATGTGATGAATGTAACTATATATATAGTCATTTAACCGACGATGCTGATGAATTTAGGTCAATGATTTTATCAGTGTACCTCGATTATTCTTTAATAAAATTCCCTATTCCTAAAGCATCCATGAGTATGCAACTCGATCTCTTGTATTTCAAGTGTTCAGGAATAGTGGCCCCGCCCATCCCACCCACCCAAATGAAAAAAATCTAAGGGCAAATAGGAAAGATTATAAATAAAAAAATATTGGATAAAATTTTATTAATAACAAACATAAATAATTAAGAAATTTTTGATCATATGACAATGGGTTTTGAATGGCTAAGATGAAGGTGTGCATTTTGCATCCCCTAACCGAAAGGTCCTGGCTCTGCCACTATTGGATTGGAGAAATAGGAAAAAATAAGTTGACAAAATTGAATTCTACGTGACCTGATTTGTAAATTAAGTTGGTTTGCGCTTAGGCATAAGCAACCGATTTGACCTCACCTGGGTTTTTATGTATATAAATTACCTAAACACCCTATGACCTTTGAGCGTTCATCTTTTCCCTATTATTCCACTTGTTACCGCAGCTTGGTTTGCACATAGTCCATTCAAATTGTGTACAGAGTCAAACATATTTACGTAATTGACCTTAAAATCAGGCCTGCCCTAAAGTAGAAACAAGATAGAATCCACCCTCTTGACTTTTTGTTAGGGCCTATTTAACATGTTAGATTAATTTAGGTAATCCTAGTCAATTAATGGAAAATAATGGTAAAAAATATGAAGAAATTCAAAGCCAAGCATTAATTCTGATCGTTATTCAGTGGATTTGCAGACTAGCCTAACTACCAGTTAATTAAATAAAAGATGCTACGCATTTACTGGATGAAATATCATGATAAGTGCACTGGAATGGTCACGGCAGAAGTTAAGAACGAATGACCAAGAAAGGATATCGGGCTCTTACATAGCCGTATGTAATGAGAAAATGCATCTATAATTAGGGTTGATCTTTGAGAAACATCAGGAATGAAACAAAAGATTGTAAGAAGCCATTTTCGAATGTGCCAGCGATTGAAATTCGTAGAACTTATTTGCAGAAAATTACGATGTATAGCAATACTTCTAGTTCTATTATTATTCTAGTAGACATCGTATTCATGTTGTATGTCGTGAGGTTCTAATTGCATGTTAGATTATGAAATTATGGGTTTAGATATGATACCAGAAAAGTCAAATAAATTGAAACTTTTGTGAGCTATACAACTTGAACACATTTCATTTTCCGAATTATGTACAGTAACAAAAACTTTGCATATGATCTGTTTCTATTTTGCTAATGGTGGGTTCAAAAAGAGTTCTATATATCGCTTCGGTAGCCCATCTAGCGGAACGCTTTTCTTTAAAGCTTCCGCATTTAATTTCATTGCACAAGGACAGCTAGGTGGAGTACGCTAACCTCACAGCCTGACAGAGGCAGCGGAAATTAATATGTTCGAAAAATTACGTGGACCAACCAAATTTGAGGCGGTTGGCATCGTGTGCCTTTACGCCATTAGCTTATTTGTATCTAGCTAGATATGATTTTACATCACATCCGGATCGTGCCCACTGCCCACAGAAGTTTGGTCTTAGCCACCCATTTCTAGCAACAGCAGCAGGGCGTTGCTGTCGAAGATTCCTGGTCCCTGTCAGGTCAGGCAATTCTTGTCCCGTTCGGACGAGTGCCCCACGGCACTTGCAATGCTCCCGAAAGAATAACGTAGTTTTTGGGAAACTGCCGTTTTAAGACCGTTTGTCCTCCTCAATCTATTCATTTTGCTGTGTGAACGAAATCCACTTGTAATGACTCATCCATGAGAATGTGGCCAAGAAGTTTGGCTACTTGCCAATAATTGGCCCGCCATCATCTTGAACTAAGCCATCCACATGGTATATGATAAGGCAGAGGTTCTAATGGCACTCTTTCCTCCGAGCGGCCTTCTTTTTTTCTAAGAAGTTAGCTTATGATAAAGTCTCTTTTGTCGCGCAGCTCCCATTCACATTACATGCATTTTATGCGAGTTGAATAAATTGGACTTAAATTCAATGTAGCTTCATCTTTTAAGGAGAGAGGGGGTATGATCAGAATGGAAAAGGATCAAGCCATAATCGTAGAACTTAATTTCCATCTTTTGCACAGGCTTATGGAGGAACAAGTGAGAGATGGCAAACCAAGTAATTGGAGCTCAATCTTCCATCTCAGGCTAACTTGAGTGTTGTCCTGGTGCGTCATGGCTTGACAATGTTGTTTGTAAACACTATGTTGTTTGTATATACTGTGTCTATATTGTAATAAAATCCAAGTAGGTTTCCTATTGCATATTTGTATGAATGGATGGATAAGT
This sequence comes from Pouteria campechiana, assembly GCA_036873735.1. Classification (NCBI taxonomy): domain Eukaryota; kingdom Viridiplantae; phylum Streptophyta; class Magnoliopsida; order Ericales; family Sapotaceae; genus Pouteria; species Pouteria campechiana. The sequence goes on from JAYJMB010020059.1 coordinate 30,272, forward strand.
CTCAGTTTTAGTGCTCATAATATAAAGAGGCTCCCTCATTATATATTATCCAAGATTATTCTTAGAAAGTCCACCAATTCTAGTCAAGTATTTAAAATGTGTAAGTGATGAGAGACTATGGTAGCTGACCCGCAAAGTGAGAGAAAGGCTTTTAAAGTAAATTAAGCACATTTTAAAATCTTATGTTTTCACATAATAAGGTATGTTGATTATCTTCAATCATTTATATGATAATTCTAATAGTAGTATAAGAGCCTAGTTAGATTTACTTTTGCCTAAGAATAATGCACACAAATTATTATTATTATTATTAGATTAATAATTTTCAATTCCTAAAATTTTATAAAGATGAATTTATGATTAGGGGATTGAAAATTTATAAGATGAATTATATCTATTTTATGATTTTAAATATTTATATTAAATATGATGAGATTTAAAATGATGTGTTCATTGGATTTTTCTATTTGATGTTGAAAAATAGGGGAATTAAACCCTAAAAATTCTCTAAATCTCAGACTTACTTTCCTAAATATTGGAAAGCAGAAAATTAAAAAAATTAAAAATCCAATGGTCTCAAGTCCTTGGAAATTCTAAGAAGTTTTGGCCATAGATCCTTATTCACGCACGTGCATGGGTTGGTTTTGGCCAGCCAAATGCGCCAGACTATTAAGCTGAGCCAGGCCTAGTTTTGTGCGTCCTAGCACAAAAACATTTGGGTAGTTCAAGACCAAGCTGCCTAAGCGCTCCAGGCGAACTAGAACAAGCATGCTTAGTGCCTAGCATACGAGTAGGCCGAGCCCACCTAGCAATCGAGCCCAGATGAATTAGGCAGCGCACGTCTGTGTGCCTGCGGACTCGACCCTGGTGGATAACCCAGTAGCCAGCCCAGCGCTAGGTCAACGACGGCCTAGGCGTATCAGCGATAGTAACAGATGGCCTATTCGGCGAGATGCACAACGACCTAGATTGTTTTGGATTGATCTGGGCATTAGAACTTAGATTTTGATGATTAGATAGTTATTTTCTATGTTTTTGTATGTTTTGGACTCAATTAAAAGGTTAGATTACCTAAAAGATCTCTAGATAATGAGATATTAGTCAACAACTATGAAAGGATAAGATTGTCATGTAATTAAATATTATAGATATGAATTGAATTAATATATCCATTGATTTCATCTAATATCTGATGGCCAGTATTCGAATGGCCAGTATGTTCCTCAATACATTTATTGAAAGACAATCCACTTCCTGACCCTCTTCATTTGATGAAACTAATTATGGGTATTGAAAAATGAGAATACAAAATTTCTTGACTACCACAGATTACCAGTTGTGGATTGTAATAAAAAATGGAAAGAATATCACTAAAACTAAAGACAAATAGACTCTAGAAGATATTCAAGCAGTAGAAAGTGATGCTAAGGCAAAGAACTGCCTCTACTATGCACTAACTTCTTCTGAGTTTGAAAAGATTTCTGCATGTAATTTAGCAAAGGAAATCTGGGACAAACTTAAGGTAGCACATAAAGGTACAAATCAGGTAAAAAAAATTAAAATAAATCTTCTAGTGTAGGAATATGAAGCCTTCTCTATGAAGGAATTGGAAAACATTTCTGAAATATTTGGAAGATTTTAGAAAATCATCAACAACTTAAAGAACTTAGGAGAAAAATATGAAGAACCCAAGCTAGTAAAGAAAATTTGAGATCTTTGACTAGACACTGGATGCCTAGATTTTGACATACTTCTGACGAAGTTCTGAGATGTTTCTTGAATACTTCTTAGCTTTTGATCTTCAAGCCATGTTTCTAAATGTAACGCCCTGCCCTTCTCGGGTTGTTACTCCTTTTTACACTGTAAATACACATGATTATACTATGATTTTTTCATTTTTAGAGTGATGTTGCTTTGATACCATTTTCTAATTTCCTTAATTTCTAATGGGATTTCTACTAAAATTTGATAGAGTTTCCCTTAAAATATTAAGATTAAAACCTGATATACATCAATATCAAATACAACCATTCGAATTTATAAACATAAAATAATAATCTAAACTGACCCATTTTATCTATAGCCCAAGATCTGTATTACACCATGATGACACTACACCTTAGGGGAAACATAGCATGCTGTCACAATATTATTATACATCATTTTCTAAGACATATCACTCCATTTCTTTAATACATCAATTACAAATTTACACAATTATACAAATTCATATTTAAATAATCATAAAATGGGATTCTATTCCAAACATTCAATCATATCATCAAGAATCTTCAGTCTTTCTCATAAAATCCTTTGCCTGACCTGTCAACTAAAAATTTAAACAAGAAGGCGTGAGTCCGAGTAACTTAGTAAGTAGGCACAAATAATAAACAATAAAAATATCAATTCATAATTTACAAAATTTGATCCAATCATGATCACAGATAGAATACACTAATTATACTCTAAGGACCACGTCCTCATTATTCCAATCCAATAATCAGGGAATGACACTCATCTCCTGATTTTGACTAGACAATTGATCCTCAATGAATAACCATACTGCTCAATCATCTATCTAGGACATAACCTCTTCTCAATGATAAAAACATAGGTTCATCAACTTATACCAAATAGGGAATTGTAATCATTCTCATCCAATCAACCCATCTCATTTCGAATCAATCTTAAACTTTAACATATACAAAGGGATATTCTCTATCCTGCATATTAGACATTTATTTTGAACTAAAATATTAATTAATTCAATACAAGGGATACTCATTATCCCACACAAACCAAATGACATCAATTTTGAATAAAGATGAGATAATTATTATCCCCAGCCAAAAGATACAACCCTGGAGTCAAATCAATGAGATATTCATTATCCCCAATCAATCACACATTCAACCAAAGCAAAAGGGTGCCTACTTACCTTAGGCTTTTGGCTCTAAACCACTTTCCTCCAGCTCAGTCTTTTTATTCTTCTCAGATCATCATGTACAAAGCCACAATCCCATTTACTTAACCATTTGTAACCATGTACTCAATAGATTATATTATCATTTCTTTTATAGTCAATTTCAGGCTATGATTATCAAACATGTAATAAACATCAGTTAAATTAATATTTCCCAACAGAGCATCATAAGAATTCTTCATTTCCTATTATATTTATTTTATAATTAACATGTTTATTACTTAAATGTCATTAAAATGAGTCAACTAGGCCTTTAATTTAATCAATCCATGGCTTACATAGCCTATACTTCAAAAACTCCAATTTGACCTTAACTAGGTCATAGTCCATAATCCATTTTGTTGATCCAAATAATCCCAAATAAGTCTTAAAATATCATAAAATATAAATTAATCATTTTTCCCATGTTTATTGCATATAATCATACATTTTCCCAATTTCCTCCATGCATAAAACCCTAAAAGAATGAAAACTCAATTTTCAATTGGGGAACCATAATTTAACATTTCTAAACCCTTTTTAAGCATGTATACATCATTTTTCCCATGATTTCTACTTCAGACCCATCATTTTTATCTAAAATTTCCAAATTTCCAAAACCCTAACTTAAGAAAATCAGAAATAAGGAGAGAAAAACCAACTTACTAAGTAATCTACACATGACTTTCTCTCGTGGACATAAATCCAAGCCAAAAACTCCAGTTGGCACCATCCATTTGAAGGAAACTTGATTTATCTTCCATTTTCAAGGTTTAAATCACCAAAAGTCAGGTTTAAAAGATAGATCGCATGATTTACTAGCTAGGTAAGATGATTTCCTAGCTAGATAGGGAAGAAACAAAGCTAAATGGGGTTAGGGCATGAAAGGGGAAGAAATGGAATGAAATGGGAGAAAATAGAATGATTAGGGTAAGAAAAATTGGGCTGCGTTTTTATAGCTACCGACTGGTGTCACCACGTTACCGTGCTGCCTTACCTAAATTGATCTAGTGCCACCAGTGCCAGCCCTACTGGCCCACGCTATTTTGGCCATAACTTCTTTGTATAATATCAAATTTACATGATTCCTCTATAACTTTTATGTTGATCATATTTTCTAATTCAGTCTCAAAATATAAGTAATTTAGTCTCAAAGTGACACCTTGTGTTTCAATTCAATTTTACAGCTCTAGAGATAGTTGTAGTATTTTAGCTTTAACTTCCTCATATGATATCCAATCTATATGATTTTTGATTCATTGCAAAGATATTCTCAAGAGATATAACTTTTAGGTTAATAACATTTCCAAAATCATCCATCATATGTGTCAAAATTTGTGTACAAGTGACGTTTAGAGAGTTTCCACTTCATTTTCTCATACACTATGCTCAAATTACACTTTATCTTCAAAATTTCCTTCTCACACACTTAAGTACCAAGCTTAATAACTTTAAAAATTTTAAATTAGTCCATATTTATCATGTCCTTAGCAATATTTCCCAACACTTACTTGTTTTATTGCTTGAGGTGTTACACTAAATATATTCTGATTTGCTTCTGAATGATTATTGAATAATTTTTATTTAAGCATTTATTTTAAAATATCTTTCTTTATAGGGTTAATGTAACAATTTTATAATTAACACCTTTTATTACTTGCAATTACTCTCCTTAATTTATTTTGATACATAAATGTTGAATCATTGGAAAAGTAACCTTTTAGTACCTTAATTCTTCACTCATTTATTTGTTCATCATCAAAACTAAGTTATTTAATCCCATTCACCATCAAAATCAAGCTTAGTAAAGGGGTTAGACTAAATATGTCTATTTACCTTCACAAAATATCTCATTGTTATGTGTTGAGTTTAGGTGTATAGTTTTGATGACAACAAAAATTTTATATGACTTTAATTTAAGCTAATAGATCAAATTTTGAGTGATAGAGGAGTCCCACTGAGGAGATGAGAAAGGATATAGAGGTCTATTACATTTGGTCTCTAATGCAAGGCACAACCCAAGAAGGTAGGGGTGAATTGGGTTTATAAAAATTTTGTAGAGCCCCTTTTTAAGGATGAAAACCCTTTTTGCAATTCAATGAAGTAAATAAAGAAAATGATCAAATAGTCCATGATAGACACAGATTTTTATGGTGGTTCGAGATACATTTTCTACTTTACTCTTTTAAGCACTTAGCTTCTTGGGTTCCACTATCTCAGTAGATAATACAACTTAGTGCACTCGCACTCTTCTTGATTCCAGATCAAGGGAGCATATAAACAATTAGAGCTCAATGCACTCTTCTTGATTCCTACTCAAGAGGTTGTAAATGCAACTTAATAACTTGATTATGTGACACACTCCAACAATCAAGATTGCTCTTCTTGAGCTTAACTTTCAACACTAACTCAAGGCACTAAAGTAATAGAAATGAGAAATAAAATGTTACATTATTTGAAGTGCTTTATTTGAGCACAAGGGAAGATTTTGAAGAAGATTGAATCACGATTTGAATGTTGTAGCAGCTTTCCAAGAAGTAGGTGAAAGCCTTTAACGAGATGCTTTGAAGGTTATAGGGTTTGAAGGCTTTGAATAATTATTGCTTTTGAGTAGGTGAAGACTAATGCACTATTAATACTTGTAACTCCTTTGAACATCCTAGATTTACTCCTTTTATACTAGGATTCAAATTTTAGTTGTTGGGATAGGTGGGGCTCATTTAATGTGAGGGAGTGTTTGAATTTTTGATTGTTGAGTTCAGCATTTTTAAACCTCTATAATGTTGATCTCAAGGATTTGATTTTGATGATTAACAAAACTTGTTGATGACTTAAATTAAGCTAATGACATATTTTGAGATTTCAGAACTCAAAAGAAGCTTCAGAGGTGATGTAGACAAGTTTAGAAGATCTGAAGAACAAGTCTGAGAGCTTTAGAGATACTTCAGATGTTGGACATGAGCTTCAGAGGTGAACTTCAAGTATGAGGATCTTAGACTTTAAGTTTAGAACATTGGAAGCTGTTAGAAGATCTGGAAGCTATGTCTAAGAAGCTTCAAAGTATGTTTAAAAGAAGAAGAAGAAGTATCAATGAGAAGAAGAATCTCGAAAGAAAGTCTGAAGCTTCAGAGCATCTTCAGAGGTGCTTTAGATAAGAGACAAAAGCTTCAAATCAACTTTAGAGTTGCTTCAGAAGAGAAGAAAAATCTTCAAAGTATTTTTGTAATGAAGTCCAAGCTTCAAGGTTCTTCAGAGTTGTTTAAGAAGAGAAGACTGAAGCATCAAAGGTGAAGAAGTAGCTGTTGGGAAGAACAACATTTAAAGGGACTTTAGAATATCTGAAGTTGGCTTTACATGTTCTAGAAATATACCTGTTGATGGTGGTTGGGAATGTTATACCTTTAGAGGAACTTTAGAGGAGGAGAACTTACTTTAGAAGTTCTGAAGTTATATGCAGCAATGAAAACTAATATAAAGCCAACCTTTAGAGGCTTTGAAGTTTAACTTTAGAGATTCTAAAGTGTGATTAAAATGGTAGATTGCATTAAGTGTGAAACATGCAATCTAAAATGGTCTAAACATACCAAAAGAAGATGCAACAACTAGAATAGATTCAGAACTTATAAATAAAAATTCTAATGAAGAAGAACAATACTCTTGAGTGGATTAAACATGAACCAGTCCTAAGAACTCAAGATTCCAGATGGTGCAATTACTCCAACGAGCCTCAATGTTCAAAGAACTTCAAAGCTGCATCTTTTATATATCAAAGGAGAATGAAGCACTATAAAGCTTTACTGTTTTATCTTTCTTACTTGAGCTTAACTATGTACGTTCTAGCCTAGATAGGGAAATTTACTTATACACTTATATTTATTATGTTGAGTTACTGGTAAGCCCTAAAAACTAGAGGAATTACCGGTAAGCTCTAAAAACCAGTTTGAATGAGTTTGTTGGTGAGCTCAGAGGAAAACTAATAGTGCGAGAATTGCTAGTGAGCTCGGTAAAAACAGAATGTGTAGAATTCTTGGTTAGCTCGGTAAACCAAGGGAGGTGTGATTCCACACAAGTATAGTGGAAAGCAAGGTTGGGGAAACCATGAAGAGTGGAGTAGGTGCCAAGGGGTCCCAAACCACTATAATCCCTGTGTTCTTATTATCTATGTGCTTGTGTGCTTACAAAATATTTTATTCTCTGTACTTGCATGTCCCATTTGTTTTCCTTATCTCACTTGAGTTCTTACTTTGCCATATAACTTGCATATCGTTGCATTTTGGGTCCAACATATAAAAATCATTTTAGACCTCTGAAGTTCGTGACTTAACAATGTCCAAAAATGAGCAACAAATGTTCCAGAACATTGAAATATAACTTCAAAACTCTGAACATCATGACTATCCAACGTAGTACCTCCTTAAGAACTCTAAAAACTTACTTTCAAAGTCCGAATGTCATTTTCTTGGAATGCAGTGAGTTCATTAAGTTTTCAAACTTTCGAAATGTTATTTCAGACTTCTAAATATTGTAGACTTTGAATTGCAGAAGTCCCTTAAAATTTTGAATGCAGCAACTTTGTAATGCTTTAAAGAGGCAAAAAATTCTTCATTTGAAAACCTCTAAAACATTTATTTTCATGCCTTTGAAGTCTTCATACCTCTGAAATGTTATTCTAAATTTTTGAATGTTGTGAACTTGGAATGCATTTAACTCTTCAGCCACTAAAATGTTATTTCAGACCTTTGAAGTATTATTTTAGAGTTTTGAATGTTGAAATGTTCAAAATGTCTCAATTGGGTAGCGACCGCTTAAGAATTCTGATATCGTAATTTTGAAACTATGAAATTACTACAACAATGTTATTGTAGCAATTTACTATACAATTAGAGTGCACAAGAAGATAGAGGGATCTTCAAACTTTTGAAGGTCAGGATGCATCCTCTAAAAATTATTGTAGCATAATTACTATAATTATGATCCAGGGGTTGCTTCCAAACTATGAAACGCTAATTTTGAAATCTAAAAATTATTTATAGTTGGTTATTGTAACAAAGTTACTATAGCAACTAGACAATGGGTGCTTCTAAAGCATTTAGAACTCTAAAAAGTTACTATAGCACCCCTGAAAAATCATTGTAGTAGCTATTGTAGCAACTGCTATAGCTACTAATTAAAAATTTTCAATTTAGACAATAACATCTTTAGACCTCTAAATTATCTTATGAAATTGTAGCATCAATCCTCTGAATATAGTTTCTTGTTTTAAACGATTTTCTATGTTTTTTCAAATATTTCTAAATGAGGAACCATGCCTTTTTTCTTCTCCTCTTTTATGTATTCTTATGTAAACCTATGGCGTGCATATTTTGGGATGTGTTTGGACTAATTTTAGTTGGATTTAAGTTGATTTTAATCCTTAAAACACATTTGCATTGATTTCTTAGCGTAAGACTTGTATATTTTAGTTTTTGCTTTTGCACTTCTTAGAAATAAATGTTGTTAGTTTTATAGGCAGGTTTTGTTATCTTCACACTTAACTCTACATATTCCCCAAAACTTTATTATCTTAAGCTTAAGTCATAGATAAGTTTTTTTGTCGTCAAAACTATACACTTGACTCAACATTCTTCCCCTTTTTGATGATGACAAAACTTGATGACTTGTGACAATTAAAGATTATGCTAATGAAGTAAGTGTAATCTCCCCCTATCTATTTTATTTAATTTAAGCAAATAATGTGTAGACTATTGTGCTAGAAGCAAATGATCAGACCATCATTAGCATTAGCACAAAATGGATTTTGAAAATAAACTTGATGAATTAGGGATCATTGCAATAAACAAAGCATATTTGGTAAAGTAGGGATTTTTCTGTTGGTCCCTAAAGGAAGGTAAATACCCAAGAGGGGAGGGGTAACTTGGGAAATTAAAACTTTTTCTAGACCTTTTTCTAGACCTCTTTTGAGATATAACATCCCTCTAGCAAGCAATGCAATCAAATAGTAATTACGCAAATAAATAAGACACAAGGATTTTTATAGTGGTTCGAGCAATAGTCCCTATTCCACTCTTCCAAGCATACTTTCCTCTGAATGTCTTGGGTCCTACTATCTCATTATAGTAGAAATACAATAATGCTTTTAGCACTCTTCTAGATTAGCTCTAAGGGGTGTACAAAATGCTCCTATTACTCTTCTAGATTCCAGCTTTAGGGGACATAAACCAGTGCTCCCAACACTCTTTTGGATTCCAGCTTTAGGGGGTATAAACTAGTTCTTCTAACACTTTTCTAGATTCTAGCTTTAGGGGGCATAAATTTAATACCCGAGGTGTTGAATATGAGAAGTGTTGTGAAATATTATTAAGGTTATGATGAATGTGAATTGGTTAGGAATTTTAAAATGTATTAAGCTATTATTTCCATATAAGTGTAGAACTATTGTGAGGAAGTTGGATATACATGTGAATGAGCTGATTAAAATGTGATTTGATCTAGTTATTTGATGATATTATTATACATTTTAATGTGATATTATTATGTTCAGATTATGATTAAGGAGGGATTAAATATATGAGAAAAATAAAGGAGAAATGGAGAAAAACCAAAGGTGTACAAGAGTATATTAAGAAAATACTGAATTTGAAAAAGGGGTCATTCGTGAATAATTTTTTACATAGATAATGGAATAATTTGAAAATATAAAAAACATAATCATGAAATTATCTTTCTAAAAAATCAAAAATTATATGATTTTGATATCATATGAGAAAGTTATGATCAATGCACCGAAACTGCTCTATATGGGTAAAAAGTTCCAAAATTACCAAATTGGGTCACTTTATTTAACTTTTGGCATAGATATGTGCTGATTTGGAAAAACTAGTTAACATGAAAGTTGTATACCTTAAAGTTAGCTTTCCAATGACTCAAAAAATCATGTCATTTGAATGTCTTATGTAAAAGATATGCTTAAAATAACTTAATGGTGTCTAGTTGTCAGGTTGGGCATCTAGCAAGTGGATGCCATGGCATCAAAATTTGATGTCGCGACACTGGGATTTTGATGCTGCAGTACTATATTTTGATGTCATGGCATCACTTCAAAAACATGATTTTTCAAGGCATCTAGTGAGGGGGATGTCATGGCATCAAAATTTGATGTTGTGGCACTGAAATAAGATTTCACAATGCAGGTTTTTGATGCCTCTTAGTGCCGAGAAATCAAATTCTGATGCCATGGCATCACTTCAGAAAGCTATTTCTTTCAAGCAGTCAGTGAGTTGATGCCATGGCACAGGTTTTTGATGCTACGACATCATCTAGTAGTACACCAGAGCAGCGAAAAAATTCAACTTTTTAAAGGCTTAGCTCGTTTTGTTTCATTTCTATCCATCCCGTTTCTTCTCCCATGCCCCAAACTTCATGCCCTAGACCCATTTGACCCAAATTCTTATCATTTGGAGTTGTAAATAAGAGGGTTTTGAGATATTATCATCCAATCATGCTAAGGGAATTGGGTTTTTGGCATTTGAATGGTAGAAATGAAAGCTGATCCGATTTTTCAACAAATAGAGTGTATTATTTTGAGTGTTGGGCTTGGATTCTTATTTATGGATGGAAGCAATGTTTGAATTTCATGGTAAGTCATTTTCTCCAACTAAATTTGTGCTTTTTGGTTAGTTGTGGTTCAATGAATTTTGTGAACAATGGGTTTTGAAAGGAAATGGATATGTAATGAGCTATAAATTCACGGAGGAATGGTTTAATGAATTGATTACAGTGGTTTGGATATGAAGAATCATGATTTTGCTAATCTATGGTTTCATGTGAACCATGAACAGTAATTTTTGGGTAAAATTGATATGAATCCATACGAAAATCATGGGGAAAATTAGTTAAGGCATGCAATAGACTCTGTTTGAACTTGATTGGGTATAAAACGTGATGATTCAGGTTGGTTAGGGTTTTGTGAATGTTAATTATTGGAGAAAACTTATTATTTAGATGTAATTGCAATGGAAAAATACATAATTAGTTGATTATGATGTTTTTAGAATGAATTAAGCATGAGTATTAGTACATAATTGTTGAAAAGCTTCAATGAGAAATTTTTCTGTGTATGACAACTAAACAAACAATGCATGTAGGTTTGATAATTTTTTTGGATTAGTAATGTATAAAATGGAATAGTGTTTGACTCAATGCACATTAGTAAAACTATTTTGTAAATGAATGAGATTGTTACTCTATACAGGATGATTTGAGAAGGATGAAAAGGCATAGGGATGGAGAGATGTGATTTGAAACCAAAGGCTTGAGGTAAGTAAGCATTTGTTTACACTAGTTGGCTAGGGATATTGTTTATCCCTTTGTTGTAGGTGTAAATTGAAAATTGATTCAATATAAGATTGATTAGTTGGATGGAAATAATAGGAAATTCTTTATTTAGTATTAATTAATGATCATATATCTATTTGTGATTATTTGTAATAATGAATATAAAATATTGGAATATTTGCCAAATTGATCGATTGTTTGATATGAAATATGTCAATTATGGATTAATTCTTGTTATTACATTTGTCTACTTACTGAGTTGCCTAGATTCATGCTTTCTTATTTAAATTTTTAGTTGGAAGGTCAATTATAAACTCCCAACTAAGGCTTGGGACTGATGAGCAAATTTGAAGACTTTAATGTTATGATAAAATAATTTGTATTAGAAATTCATCAGTTATTGTATAATTGTATTAAAAGATCTCAAGTAACGTATAATTGTATTAAATTTTTAATGATGTATATCGTAGTGAGGTGGCATGTCTTTATATTGATAAATGTATATATTATTGAAATTGATTATGGTTATTGCCTGATGAGAATGCAAAATGTCATATTTTATTCTCCTAATACTTCATCTTTTGCACCTATTTGATTCCTAAATAT
>JAYJMB010020070.1:0-42165 GCA_036873735.1 Pouteria campechiana
CAAAGCATCAAATCCATAGGGTCCTCTAAACCCTAGTTCAAAATGAAAACATATTGATACAACATACAAATCATGATACCCATATTCCAAGTAATGGGATAATTACTATCCCCATTAAGTCAAGCATTCACAAATTCATTTCAAAAGAAAAACACCTACTTACCTTAATGTAGAACAATCTCCATAATCCTGAGTTTAATATTGTCTCCCTTCTATTCCAAGTAATGTATGGTGATTTGGCTCCCAAATAAAGCTTAAGCAACCCTATATCCATAGCATAAATCATAACCTTGGATTTACCTACCTTCAATTTAAAACTTAGCCCAAATCAGAAAATGGAAAATTTTCATGAGATTCAATGGGTTATAGGCACCTAATCATCTCATTAAGGTTTTCCTTGTCTAATCACCATAATACATGATGCATAACACTCAATTTAGCAAAAACCAACACTCATCCCAAATTAGGGTTCCATATGAGTCAAATTGGGAGTTTTGACCCCAAATCACTATTCTAGTAGTTTCTTTCCTTAAACACCATAACAATGATTATTATTTACCCTAAATATCATTTTCTCCAATTTTCACATCTGATAAGTTTGCCAAATTGCAAAACATCCCCTATTTACATGATTTAGTACAAGAATCCATGGGGCTTTCTATTCTAACATCAAGACCTATTGGATTATATATATAATCCATCAATTAAACACCTTAATTCATTCATCATTGAAGAAAATCATAGGGTCTCTGGGTTTCCCCAACATCAAAATACATGGTTGAAATCAAGTCTAATGATGGGGCTTTTGCCTAACATCATCTCTTACACCCCTTTCATGCATTAAATCACACAAAATCCCCTTACCTCTTGTTACAATCCACGAAAATCAAGAAGTGCAGTAGCTTATCCTCCTCTTCTCACACCCATTGTTACCCCTTCTTGCCCACGTTGCTTGGGAGTATATCTTGTAACAAACTATGTTTTCTCTTACATTTCTTAAAGGTTCCATGGAGGTTCTTGGGGGAGAAGAAGAGAAGGGGAGGAGAAAATGTGGAAGGGAGAGGGAATGGGGGAGGAAGGGATGTGTTTGAGGGGTTTGGCATGGGATTTCCTTTTTTGGAAACCCCCTTGGTTACTCACTTAAACTATACCTTATTTAGTATAAGCTCACCCTTGAGTTTTTGCATTTGGTACTAATGCACTCGAAATCACTTGAAACTTAGGAAAGTTCATTCCCTCACATTATCCATCCTAATTAAACATCATTCATGTTAATATGGCTTAATCAAATTATGGACCATTAACTCAATTACTTGATAATTAGGTCTCAAGTGACACATCCAAAGATATATTTCATTAATCATGCATCATTTGTGTCATAACCCAACACATGAATACACTTACCCATGTGCATAACTAGGCCAACTCATGACCACATCATAATTACACTACTTCGGTTCCATGACCAAGTTTTTAATGCACTAAGCCATCTCATGACTCATATAGTCACACATGTAATTAACTCATGCAAACACATTACAATTCCACATCATACACATACCCTAGCTTCCATGAGGCTTCCATACACACAGATGATCATATCACACAGTACATGGAAATCTTACAATATTTTCAAGTAATTCATGCACACAGCAATCAGAGAACAAACACATACCCACACATGGGAAGGTTCTTACCTCCAATCCTGGGTGTCACAAAAGAAAACTTGAATGCTTTGCAAATGCTTATTAATGCTATCTCAAATTACTCAACCAATTTCTTTCAGTAATTTGATCATCTATTTATACCATTGGAAGATGATTGAGTCATTGCTTGCATTTCTAGAAAATATTTGACCATTTTTGTTAACTTGCAGTTTACTCAATCAAAAAAGTATCTAGCAAGCACTTCAAAACTCTGAAATTTGGTTTCAAAACTCTGAAGGTCGGGTGAGGTTGTCAGTTACTGTTGCACATTTAATTTCAGACTTCTAGGTTCCCAACTTGCTTCCTCTAAAGGCATTTTGAATGTAGAGGCTTCTCCTAATGACCACTTCAGAACTTTAAAAGTTGGGGCCCTTCCTCTGAAACTTCCTATAAAGAACTAAGAAACTCAACTAGTAACTTCCTATAAAGAACTAACAAACTCAACTAGTAGTAAAGGCTAGTCTTACAGGCCTCTAAATCTCTTTTGCTTCCTTTAAAGGATCCTCTAAAATTGTCTTAAGTCTAAAATAATTTCTAGACTATATTTCAAACCTCTAAAACTGGGATTCCTTCCTCTAAAATTAATTTTAAAATGGATTTTAACCTATCTTGATTTCAGACATTGCTTGAAACCTCTGAAGTTGCCTTTGAAGTATCCTCTAAAAATTTTAAGCTTGATTTCAAACTTCTCTAAGTCTTTTGGAACTTGAGCTATCTTCCGAAACTTCTTCTGAAGAGTTTCTCTATCTTGACCAAGATAAAAATACCTCTGAAGCATCCTCTAAAGTCTCCAGACTTCTTTGAATCCTCTAAAATTGCTTTTTAATTACTTGATCTTGATTTCGAAAGCTTCTGACTTATCATTTGAAGTTTTAGAACTTGATTTTCTTTTGCATTTCCATTGTTTTCTTCCTCTGAAACTTGATTTATGATCTAAGCACATTGACCATTCAAGTTGTTATATCCTATATGACTTCAAAACAAGTTGTCCTAGTGTGTTTACTTGATTTTATTTTAGCTTAGCAACACTTCAAAATTAACTTGTTAGTACCTCACTTTCTCACTCATTTGTTTGTTTATCATCAAAACTCAGCTATTAGTTTACATTCATCATCAAAATTAGACCAAGTAAGAGGTTAGACTCAACAATTTTTTTTTGCACCCTACCTGTTGATCAAATAATTGTGAACCAATATAATTTTAGTACTTGGCGTGGTCTAGCCAATTCCCTATGCGACCAACATTTGAATTTACCGATTCACTATATTACTTGAGAACATGTGCACTTGCGAAATAATGTGACTTCACACTCATCGATAGCAATCATAAAGGCATGTGAATTTGGTCAATTTAGCATGTGAGTAGTGATAATACGAGTGTTGTGCAAATGATAATTGATCAGAGGTGCAACAAGGTTTGTAGGAAAATTACAAGAAGAAACAAGGAAGATGATGAGATGCATGTTGAGAGATAGACTTCTTGATAATTGCTTGTGGTAGTGTGATCTCTTCAGATGCTAGTAAGATAGAAGAGATGGTGCCACTAGGCGCACAATGGTGGATTGTGCAAGCATCTCAAATGGAGATGCTAGTTATGTTGGATAAAGCATGGTGGATGATGAACTAACTAACAGAGAGCTAATGATTAATTTGCAGATTGATATTTGACAATAATTTTATCTTCAAGTTGGTTTGATGTTTGCAAAATCCAAGCTAAGGTGGAGATTTGTTGAGTTTTTGTCTTATGTACTGCAAAAGTCTAATGGGTCTACATATGTGAGTTGCCTGAGTGAGTTTATCTAGTAAAGCCCTACTAGAAAACCTATATATTGATATTTCAATTAAGGACTCGGTGGGGATTCTAGGATTTAGATAAAGAAGCCATCATATAGATCTTAGGATTTTTGGGGAGTGAGAGGGGGTTTATGAGAGTGTGTTGATTGGGAATATGTATGAGGCATTCCATAGGATGTGAGTAAAATATCTTGGGTGTAATTCTATAACAAGTGCTTCATAATCGATTAATTATCTCTTTTCCATAGTTTTTCCCTTCTAGGTTGAAGAATTTTTCATATAAATCTCGTGCCTATTTTCTTTGTTTGATTATGCCTTTATATGTGTATATGTGTGTATTTGATTATACCTTTATATGTGTGTAAGGTCTCGTGATCGTGACCTAAACTTTGTATCAAAGCATCCGCAACAATATGCTGGACCTAAAATTGTAATTTGATGGATTCATTGAACGAGGGCTGATATTCTGGACCCAAAATTGCAATTTAATGGATTCATAGAAAGAGAGGTGCTGCTAGCAATCCATGTAGCCTTGTTATGTCTAAATCTATATTCAAATCTTGAATTCGCATGTCAGGAAGTGGTGGCAACCTTAAAGTGCAATACAGAAATGGTAGCAACACCTACGAAACCAGCATTTTCAGATCTAGAAATATGGACAATTGAAATCTTCCATGCAAGCGACTCTCCTTAGTGCATTGATCAGGGCATTGAATCAAAGTATACAAAAACAAAGGCTTAATTTGGATGTTCGTTCTTAGTGGATTGCAATACCTCACTCCAACTCAAGTAAATGATCAAAGTGAGGAAATCTCCCGGCTCATTCATCAAGCCCGCACGAAAAGCCCAGAATTGCAGTTTCGGCAGTGTCATTGAGCCTTAAAATGGTTAAACCCCCTCGATGGTCATTTTCCATACTATTGATCGAATGCATTAGAATTCAGTTCACCTGAGCATCAAACGCAATCCATGACGTGGTTCACTTAGTGGCATCGAGATCATCGGATAGTGCCAAAACAAGAACATACTGTAGGAGGTGTCTGTGCATTTTTTTAATCAAAGAAAAGAGAAATCCTGGTAATAAAACAATGCAATAGACGTCAAAAGAGAGAAAGTTGGAAATAGCTTTCTTTTCGAAATTCTATTCAACCAAAGTAAGATTGTGTCTCTGATTGTATGTTTGGTACACCAATTTTAGCATTTGTTTTTGTTCTTTTTCGATGAAGATGAATGTGTCCCATTTAACTACGCTATGATTTCAGCACTCACACTACATCGTTGTATATCTTCGCTATTTCTTTTAACCAAATGACTTCGGAACACTAACCAAATGATCGACTATAAACGATCTGCCTGTGCAGATATTGAGCTCATTTGAGGCTGTTTTGGGATCACCATGAAAATAGCACTTGGCCTGAACCCTTGGGGACAAAGGCGCGCACAAAGGAGATGAATTCCCTCATTTCGGCTGAGACATGGAGCCATTACACTAGAGCCAGTTGAACAGAGAGCACGAGGCCTAATTAATGGGGAATCCCCAACGCCCAGGATGTGAGGTTGAAAAAGATCCCTCCAAAATGGCTATACTTCCCAAAGGGATCTCTGAGTGTGATAGAGCTACACAAAGGGATGCGTAGTTCACCCGGTCCCAATAGACTGGTTCTGGGGATGTATAGTTCAATAGGTCTCAGTAGAATGCTTTCGCGGATATCGTCTATGGGTTGCTTGGGATTAACAAGCATTCCACCGTACCCAAAACATAGCCATTGCGACCACTATCATCAATTGATGAATCATATATTACCAGCAAATTTTGAACCCAAAATTCTAATCCACCAAAACGCAATACATAGAGTGGGATGGTGCTTACACTTGCTAATTTTGTCAATGAAGAGACTGAAGACCCCGCACCTGATAGGGCGCACAAAATCAGACTGACCCCACAGCAAAGATTGAGAGGAAGCAAGGGGTCACATTTGCTAAGATTCCTAGAAAAAATCTCCTCCATTACCCATATATATATCGACGGATGGTTGAATCAAAACACCTAATTGACGGTTAAAATGACCCGATAAACTGAAGTTGTTTTTTTCTCATACACCATAATCTGACCTGGGACACAAAGGATGCACGGCTTCCATATCAGGTAGGTTTGCCACAATTACAGATATTCCTTGAATCAGACTTCACTGTATCTTCTCCCACTCCCACCTGTGTTTTAATCTGATTCTTCGTTTCTTCCTTGTCTTCAACCAACTCTTCTGTTTTCATCTGATTCCTCGTCTCTTCCTTGTCTTCAACCACCTCTTTCTCCATCCCTTCTATTTCCTTCTTGCATTCGGCTTCAACCATTTTCCTTTTCATCTCCACCAAAACATTCCTCATCCCAGCATCGGCATCGTCATTGCAGCTCATAAAGATCTCAGCCACATCTGCAGTGGTCATTTTTACCTGCTCCAGAAGCCCCTCCACTTCCCCAAAATGCTCGTGATTGTCAATTTGGAGATAGTTCCAAGCCAGTATCTTGAAGGCTTTGAATTTGCAGTAACTGAGGTTGATGTGCTTGTCCATCCGGCCGGGGCGAAGCAGAGCAGGATCCAGCTTCTCTTTGTGATTGGTGGTGAAGATCATCAGCCTCTCGCCACCGCAAGACGACCACAAACCATCGACGAAATTCAACACCCCCGAAAGGCTAACTGTACTAAACATGGAATACCCACCATGCCTGTCCCTCTCTCCTCTCTTCTCTTCTATCTCTGGCCCGCACTCCTCTTTCTCCTTCTTCACAAATCTCTGCTTCCTGTCAGAAAGATCAAGTGTGCAATCAACATCCTCGACAACAATCACTGACTTGCTCGACGTCGCAATCAACAACTTACGCAGCTGGGAATTGCTTGTGACTGCTGTCAGCTCAAGATCGTATATATCGAACTCAAGAAAATTGGCAATTGCAGCTATAAGACTAGTCTTTCCTGTCCCTGGCGGGCCATATAGAAGATACCCTCTCTTCCAAGTCCTCCCCACCCTGCTGTAATAGTCACGCCGATCCATGAACTTCAACAAGTCCTCTTGGATCTCCTTCTTCACTGCGGGATCAATTGCAACCGTGTCGAAAGTGGAGGGGTGGGAGAATGGCACCGATGACCACAGCCGTCCATTGTCCTCAGCAGACCGGTTTGTATACAGCTTCCGCTCCCGGTTCTTGAATTTGATTCTAGCGGCTTCCTCCATTAAATGGGGAAGGTAGAGAGAATGCACTTGGGTCTTGTACTTCTTGTGGAACGACAGCTCGAAGAATCGGCTCTCGTGGGAGCGAACGTATCCGTAGCTGTTGGACTTCTTCTCGATGGTATGCAGCGACCACTTCACTCGCATGCCGTCGAAGGTGTCTTCGATTTTCTGGCTGGAGTCCATGGTGAAAGTGAGACTTTTTGAGTTTTTGGGTTTTGAGAGTTTGAGGATTTTTGCGGAAGAGATACATTTGGAGCTTAGGTAGGACTGAACAGAGTCGAAGAGTTCATTGTTGTAGGCCGAATCAAATTCCTCGATGATGATTGTGACGTTGGTTTGGAGAACAGCGAAGAGGCGAAGGAAGAAACGCTTGAGGAGTTGGTAGATTTCCGGAGGAAGGAAATCACGGAGGGCGGTGCGGAGGAACATGACGGTGGCCAGCACAGAGCCGATGGATTTCCAGTCCAGGAATTCCATGTCGGGTGTTTTTGCTCTTGATGGCTTCGAAGGTTTTGGGGATTTGGAACGCTTAGTGAATGAAGAAGGCGGCGTGGAGAGAGGCGAGCAAGAAAAAAAAATAAAGTTTGGGGTAGGTACACGTCGGGAGCACAGCCTGCGCCTTGCCACTCGCGATGTAAAAGCGGGAGTGGAAGATTCCTCGGTTAGGGTGGCTCTGGGTTTTATAAATGGGATATTTACATACTAGCCATAATCTTCTCTTTTTCCATGTCAATGCATATAAACATTTTTTGACATTTCCATAGTAGCCGCCACCGGTAGGATCTACTAGACACCGTTTAATATCTACATGAGATGAATAGTTTTATTGTTTAATGACAAAAATGCCCTTATTTTAAACTATATTAGAAGTCCTCTTCAACTCTTTTATCTATCTCAACAACACAAAAATGAGAGTGGGACCTATATATTTTAAATTAATTATATTATTATATAGCATTCTTCTTTAATATTAAGCATCATCTAAAAATATGCACCAACGTTAGTAGTGTAAATTTTTTTACACGTTTATTTAGTTAAAAATATACATCTAACAAGTTGGACTATATAATATGACATAGGTTACTCATTTTCCAAATTAATTTTAAAGCAATTTTCAAATGTGCCCTTAACTTTTCACAAAATTGCACATGAAATATCTAGGAAAATTTTCAAATTGGTGCCCAAATTTCATGACAATTCCAAATCTATGCCCAACGTTTGAATTTTCTTAATTCATGCCCAGTATCACCGGACGTCGCCAAACACCCAAAATCTAAATTTGCTAACTAAAATACCCCCTAGATGGATGCTAAAAGCAAAATCTAAGATCGAATCCCTAGCTCTGCTAATTTTTCTCCCTTCCAGTAGCTTCCTCTGTTGTGATTTTCGTTCTTCCCTCTTACCATAACTGACTTGAATCACTAGCGAGGGAATCTCCATCATTGTAAGGAGTAAAGGTAAGCCTTTATGTTTTTTGCTTCTCTCTCTTTGTAACACCTAGGGTGTTAAATTTTGGATAAACATGTGTTTAAATATATTATTATTGTTTCAAGCATAATTGTACTGAGGTATTAAGGTGACGAAGATTTTGTTTGAAATCAAATAACTTAGGTAAGTATGAATAGTATATTCATGAAGTGTACTTGTATAAGTTTTGAATTGATTCCCAGTTAATTGAAGTATAATTCTTATGTATTATATAAATATTAAGTGAAAAAAACCATGGCAAAAAGGTATGAAAAGTAAAGAAATCAAATGGAGAAGGTATAAAATATAGAAATTTCAAAGCTTTGATGGACTTATTATGGTGATTAAATGAGATGATTCTAGGAGAATTATTATGCATTTTAATGTTATACATATATGGACAAGTAACGGTCAGAATGTATGAGAAAACAGGATGTAAAAAAGGGGGAGAAAAAGTGTCAAATCATGGAGTAGCAAATTAGGGATTTGGACGCCGCGACGCCTTTTTGCAAGGAAGGCATCTAAGCAGCAAGAAAAAATCATCTTTCTAAAGGCTAAGCATGGAAAAAATCATCTTTTTAAAGGTTGTTTTAGCCTTTTCATCTCATTCCTCTTCTTCTCCCTTTGCTTCCATGCCCTAGCCCGAAAAACTCATCCCCTAAATGCCCCATTTTACATCATTTTTGTGAGAAAAATTATTGAGATTATGCATGACAACAAGGATTCTAGCCTCTACACCCAATTTTTGTCATTTTGGACGGTGGAAAATGGAGGAAAGATGG
The DNA here is from genome assembly GCA_036873735.1 of Pouteria campechiana. NCBI lineage: Eukaryota > Viridiplantae > Streptophyta > Magnoliopsida > Ericales > Sapotaceae > Pouteria > Pouteria campechiana. The sequence continues at coordinate 8,980 of JAYJMB010020070.1, forward strand.
GTTTTGCTGCATGTGGTGAAGATCTTGGATGATTTGAGTGGGATTCTTGCTTAGGGATGTCAGCCATGTTCTAAATTGAAGGTAGCATGCTTTTTCCTATTTGATTTTATGATTTTTCATTGCTAGAGTTTATACCCAAATTCATGAATAGAAATTTTGGGGAAAATGATGGATGTTTATTATTGAATTCATGGGTAAAATACGTAAAGCATGCCTTATGATGATTATAGAATGATTTAGACTTGGAAAATCATGATTATGCATTGACCCCATCCGTGAATAGTAACCATAAGGGCAAAATTGGTATTAAATGGTGGAATCGATAAGGGGATTTGATTAATAACTTGATTACATAGTTGTGGCATGATTAGGAGTTGATAAAATGTGATTATGCATGAGTTCTTATTGTAAATAGTCACTCATGACTAGTAAACATGGGAGTTTTGTATAAAAACATACTTATGCTTGGTTTAATTGAGTTATCAGTATAATTAGCATGTTATTAATATAAATTTGATGTTGAATATGCTATGAATTATGATGCATAATTAGGAGTAAAAACCCCTAGTCCCATGTTATGGAACAATTTGTAATCAATGGATGCCTATGTTGCATTAAATCATTTGTATATTGAATTGTCAAGTATTTACATAAATAAGGATGGGTATGGATTTCCTGGATTACCCATGTTGAATCATTAGGAAGTAAATGATATTTATAACCTGTATGATGAAATGTTTCCATGAGAAAGACCATATGAGTGATAAGGCATAAAGTAGCCTACGATTGATTATGAAGAAGAGATATTAAGGCTATGTATAGAATACATGACTTATGTGCCTACGGAAATAATTAACAATGAATGAAGATTTGATAACCTCATTTGATTAGTAATGTGTAAAAAGAGTAATCTATTAGCTTGATAAAAATTAGCCAAGTGGTTTGATAAACAAATAGCATTGTGGCATGTATAGGATTATTGGGCCAATGAGAAGCTACGGAATGGGATGATTGATGAGACTTGGCGACTACTAGGTAAGTAGGATCTCTTTCAATTATATTGCTAGAAAGAGATAGTAATTATCTCATTGGTTTTATTTATTTGATTCCAAGTACACATATATGGATGGGGATTGTGAACATCCCATAGATCTTGGTTTTATAATAAACGAGTATGATGTGTAGATGATATATAGATTATTGAGAATAATTATGTCTCACAATCTTGTTGTTATTATGTAAATATATTGGGAGATAATGAATATCCCATTTATGTGAGGATTGAATAAATGAATGTATTAGTGGGATGGTAAGCATTCCATGGTATCATATTTGTAAAAGATGATATGGTATGTTTATGCCTGCATGGCATAAGTTTATATATGGTTCTTGAATGGCATGGATATGATGTATCCAGAGTGGCATAGGTATATTTAAAATATGTGTTGTGCCGGAATGACACTGTTCTTATATGAATTACCTGCTTGGCTCATGATATATTAGATCATATGATTATGAACATGCTGCTATTTTATTATTATTTTCTATTATACCTACTTATTGAGTTTGCTCGGACTCACCCTAATTTATTAAAAATTTTGGTGGACAGGTGGAACACTAGAGCTCGAGATCAGAGTTAGAACATTATTAATGTATTTTAAATAGTGATGTAATTATATATTCATGAGATTTAATGTATGATGTAATAATTATGTATAAAGTTTTTATTATTGTGATCGATTGTAAACTTTATATAGATCCCATATGCCATCGGCCATCATGATATGATTTGAGTGCTGGGCTAGGATGTCGGTGTGTAGTTTATAAATTATTATAGTTATTTAATTATGATTTATAGTGTTAAATTCAAATCTTATTTGATTAATAAATGCATGCGCATGTTTAAACTCTTAAAATAAAGGGTAAACTCTGCCAAAATTTTAGCAAAAATTTTCCTTAAAAATAGGAAAATGTTGAGAAAATGGTAAAATGTATAGGCCCTAGGGCGGGGTGTGACACTCCTCCCTCTTGTGTATTCTTGCTAGCAGTCTTTTATAATGCAATGGGACAAATGAACCATTGTTTAATAAAGTTTCTTGTGATGGGGTAACATACCATCCTCCTCAAAGAATTTAATTTTGAAAATATAGATTTTTAACATGGATGATTGTTTAGTGGAGATTTTTAAAATGCATATTTAATTTAGAAAATTGTGTTAGCTGCAAGAGTTTGGAGGGAATGATAAAAATGATGTGGTTGATAACTACCATGTCTAGGTGAATGATGCAAGGGAACCAAATTGACTGCAGACTCGTTTACAGAGGGTTGATTATTGATTGTGTTGAATTGATTTCCCAAACAGTGGCATTAGCATTTTTGGGATGAATTGTGCTGAAAAATAATATGTGGGTTGTTGGAGCATCTTGGTCATCTACCACTTTCTAATTTCCCATATGCATGAACCATCTGCCACTTTTTAATCCTATAGAAAGCTTACTCACTAATGTGATTAAGAAGCACTATTCTAATGTTTACCATTGTGAATATGATCTCTTTGTCCTCACCAATGTGTAAATATTATGTAGGTTACTTATGTTTGTGAAGGGATAACATTTATCTTTTTTGTAGGTTTTAACTCTAATGGCGGAATGTATAAGATTGTGCATTCACTACAGTGGGGCACTTCGCTAGAATAGTTCATGCAAGAGTAAGACCTATAGTGGTGAGGAAAGACAAATCATAACAATGGAAGAAGAGTTAGTCACATTCCCAGACCTAGTTTATGACATCAAGAGAAAAATTAACATCCCAAAAGATAAGATGAAATTATACTATAGGATTTCACATGGTACCTCATATGAGCAGCATGAAGACTTGGATGATAAATGTGGTTTACTGAATATAGTGAAAAATTTTCAAATGTCATGCCTTCTAAGAAGTGGAAAGAAAAAAGAAGCATGCATATGATATAGATGAGTATGTGACTATAGTAATGATAAGATATATTGGTACAGGAAAGAAGGCGTGCATTTTAAGAGGATGCATGGGTAGGAATATGTAGTAGAAGAGCCAACAGATGATGAATATGATGAAGTTTATGGTGATGAAGGACCTCATGATGATGAAGAAGATGATATAACTAATGTTGAACATCACACAAAACTGTTAAGGGATGCAACCATTGAACCATTTGAAGTAAATGATGATGTGATTCGATATGAGCCTACTTACCCATCTGATGATTCAAATGAAGAAGGGAAAAGTGTATATGTGGATGATCATATAATGGTGGTGGACCCGAATTTGGTAGTAGGCAAGGAATTTAAAGATGCCACAAGTTGTAAGAAGGCTATCCAAGAGTATGCAATTAAAGAATGGTTTAACATTGTATTTCCAAGGAATACAAAGGAAAAGATTGTAGGAAAATGTGCTTCACCACAATGTACATTGAGATGTTGTGCAAGGGTTAACCAAGATAATATCGGTTTTAATTTGAAGACACTTAATGCTACCAATAACTGCATGGGCATTTATGACCTAGGGGAGAAGACAATTACTCAATAGTGGGTTGCAGAAAAAGTGAAAGATAGGTTGCATGCTAATGAAAACTATAACTTGAAACTATTAATGAATGAGATTATGGTTGAGATGGGCATATGTTTAAATTAAGAAAAAGTATGGAGAAGAAAATAAATTACCTTTGATGAGGTGTACAGATCTAAGAGGCTTCTTTTAAAAAAGTTCTTTCTTTTTATGCAGTAATAAAGAGGGCAAATCTAGTTAGCATTGTGGAGTATGATCTATATCCATACACAACATTTCGATGATTGTTTATATCTATTAAGGGAAGTGTGGAAGGATTTCTACATGGATGTTGTTCCTTGATATTTCTGGATGGTGGTCACTTAAAGAGTCGGTATAAAAGAATCCTACTATCAGTAGTTGTTTATGATAGTAACAATGGAATCTTGTCCCCAGGAGTTGCAATAGTGGAGCGAGAGTGTGTGGAGAGTTGAGAATGGTTATTAGGTTATCTAGCTCAAGAAATTTGGAGATGGGGACTTTTATTTTATGTCAGACTAACAAAAGGGTCTATTAGCAGCTATCTCACAATTATTCTTGACTAGTGGTCATCGTTTTTGCATGTGCCATTTTTATGCAAATTTAAAAACTTATGATTTTGGTAAAAGTATAGCGGTAAGAGATTTATTATAGGGTATACCTCGAGCATATACAAGATATGAGTGGGGAGCATGCATGGAGCAATTGCAACAGTTGTCTATAGAAACATATTAGTATGTGATGAAGGAATCTCTTATATACTAGTCACGGGTTTCTTCAAAGATGACTTGCCTTATAATTTGACTGAGAATAATATAATTGAGTCCTAGAATAGTTTACTGAGCTATGTCATCAGTTAGTATATGAGCTCTTTGATGACATTCGTATCAAGATGATTTGAGAGAAAATAGAACTTAAGTTCCTGCACATGGGATGGATGTAATGCCCAAGGCATTAAAACAAAGGGAAGTGTTGTGAAGTAGCCTTATGAACATGATGTACATGGACTATATTGAACTTTTGAAGTTCTCATGCATATTTTATTATAGAATCTATGAAGTGGGAATGAGGTAAAGAACATTTATTTTGAAATGAAATGTTGCACAGGTAAGAGTAGTATAGGTATGTGAGTGGCTCTATGATTTGGTATGTGGTTAAATTGTGGAAGATTTTTGAGCACTTTTATACTGTTATAATGTGAAAAAGTTGATAGAAAAAGAATGGTGGAAAGAAGGCTTGAAATAAAGCAAGAAAGAGGAAGAAACAGGGGACAATAGGGTTGATGCCACGATGCCTGAATGGAGGTTGCAAACTAGGGCAAAATGGAGGTAGGGCAAACGACGATGAATTGGGTGTTATGGTGCCCAAATCTAACTCTGTGGCGCAGACCGGCTAATAAAGTCAGTCAGCTGACTTTTCAGCCCATTTTTTGTTCCATTTCTTCCCCATTTGTTCCGTTTTCCCCCCAAACCCTTGTCCTAACCCAGTTTATGCGTAAATCCTCATTATTTTGCAAGAAATGAAGAGTATTTAGGTAGATAAACATCAAAGCATGCATATGAAGATGGGTTTTGGTCATTTGAACAGAGAAAGAAGATGAAATTTTGATTTTTCTACAACCCATGATGGGTTCTTGAGAATTGGAGGCAGGAATCATGACTATGATGGAAGCCTTACATAAATGACATGGTAAGTTGGTGTTCTCTTATTTAATTTGTGTTCTATGCATGATTAGGGTTTTGAAAAATCCGTGAACAATAGTTTGTAGGAGAAATTAATATAAATTATTGTGTAAATCATGAGGAAAATACTTAATTTATTGATTATTATGTTTTGGGGCTTACTTGGGTTGGAAAAATCATGATTTATGTTGTGGTAGAGTTTTGTGAATAGTACTTTTGGGGAAGATGGTAGGAATAGTTGTTAAAATTATGGGGTAAATGATTAATTGATTAATTATTACATTTTGGCACTTATTCAAGAATGAAAAATCTGATTTTTGGATGATAACCTAAGTGGAGGTTAGAAAGGGTTCTTATGCATCAAGTGTTTAAACAGCAAATTAGTTGAAGTCAAGGCTTAATTGATTTGTTCTTGTGATTGTTTACATGTTAATTATGTTATATGATAAGTATGTATGACTGGTTATGAAATCCCTTGAAATTCTTTGTGGAATTGTTAAACTCTTTGTGGAATAGTTATGATTTAGATGATACATATTAAATGGTCGATGAAATGCCCATATGAACCATAAAGTATGTGTATAAAGCATGTAAGGGGTTTGATTGCAACCCAAGAACCCTAATGAAGAAGGGTTGAGGGATTAGTTGTGTGGGGTATAATTAAATTGTTAATGAAGTTATTTAATGTTAAGAATTTTGGATATGAAAACTATAGTAAACTGAATAGTTATGAATGAAGAATCTATAGGGCAATGATATGGAAATCCCAAAAGGAAATGGATGTTGATTCCCAACTAAAGTAAATGTTTGATATATATAATTGACCAATGAGATATTTGTAAATTGAATATATGGAATTGTGGTATGTGTAGGACTATTAAACAGAATGAGAAGCTATGGAGCTTTTGGAATTAAGAACTCTAGAAGTTGTAAGCTAATTCGTTAGTAAGGTAAGTAGGCATTTGTCTTGTTGTATGCGTTGATGGGGATGGTGTTTATCCCATTTGTTTTAATCTGGGTATGTATGATTGGATGGGGATAGTGGACATCCTTTGTTTTTTAAATGTTGACTTTCATTAGTTTTTTGACTGCATGAATGATAGGTCCTCGAATTGAAGTAGTCGGATATTAATATATAATTACTATGAATAGATGGGATCCTGTGTCTTTATGCAAAATGATGATTATTCTTGTGTATGGATGTCTACTTAAAAAGGGATAAAGAATATCCCACGATGGATATTGTGTCTTGTATTTTTCGAGATATGGAGAGGGATAGTAAGTATCCCATGATTCTTATGTATATGTTGGCTGATGGGGATCGAGTGTACTCCCTAACTCTTTCACTATTATGTATAAGTGAATTGCGGATAAAACTTTGAAATGCCTCGCACCCCTACCCTATGCATTTTGGCCATCCATTTGATTATTCCCTAGTGGGGCCTATGCAAGACACTACCATTTCCCTCTTCTTAAGGAAAATCTTCCCATAACTTCAAAATTTTCCTATTTTTAAGGGAAATACCTTGCCATAAATCCAACAGAGTTTACCCTAAATTATTAAGATCTAAAACCTGATATACATTAAACAAATGAATTTCTAATATCAATGTTCATAATTTTCTATATAAATTATAATCTTGTACATTTTCTAATCATGAATTAAATTGAAATTCAACAAATATAAATCAACCATAAATGACTCAACTTGCCCAAACCTATCCATAGCCTAGAACCCATGTCACTCCATGATGGTAATAACATAATCTAATTTCGTATCATACACATTTTCCACTATTATGACATGCCATTATACTACAATATGCATCATTTGAAATTATTAAAATATACTTATACACTTATACACTTACATAACTATTGTTATACAATTACACAAGGGGTGATAACCCTAATCCATCAAACAACCATATGGTTGCAGTCTTTCTCATAAATCCTTTGCCTGGCCTGTCAGCTAAAAAAAATTAAACAAGAAGGCATGGGTCCGGGCAACTCAGTAAGTAGGCATGTTAACAAACAATAATCAATCACACACGTGTTCATATTATATCCAAAACATATATAGTTCCTGTTACAATATACAGAGCATTAACATTTACCTAACAAAATGAACAACATTTTGTATAATGGGATACTCATCATCCCTATTCATCCATATGTTCATATAACATAATGATTTCATTCTTATTTACTAATGCAAGATAATCTCAATCCCAAATAGTTATCAAACCACATAGCAATATCATATGATCATTTTATTCATATAAACATATCAATAACAAAAACATATCTCTAGATCCAAACATACGTGTTCACAACAAATGGGATATCTACTATCCCCAAACAAAACATACAAGGTCAAATTCAAACAAATGGGCAATTCCCCATGCATTCAGCCCAAAAAAAAGGGGGCCTACTTACTTCATTACAAGTTCCATAACTCTTCAAACTGCACAGCTTTCCATCCATACTCAGATGATCCTACACACATCACACGCATCCCAGATTAAATCTCAACTTGTTTCTCATTGAAACATTTAATCAAACATTTTATATACATTACTTAATTTATATTTTTCATTGCAATATCTCAATTGAATTCTATTAATTTCAAGTTATTTGGGCTTCTAATTCCACTGATTACACATGATTACCTTTCATTGGGCATTTCATTAAACACTACATATGCATCATTTAAATCTTAGCATTTCAACAAGAGTCTCAAAGGGAATTTCATTTTCAACCACATACACCCTACTTACAAAACCATTAATGTATAATTAACCATGAGAATACATTAATTAAGTCATTAATTTCCTCAATTAACTGCTTAACCACTCAATACATGAAATCCCCTGTTTACAACTCATATAATTGTGAACAACAACCAAAAATAAGATTTCACATACTCAAGTTATTCTAAAACCATGATAATAAGTAATTAATTATTTTTCCATGGGAATTACACTTAATCATAAATTCCCCCCAAAATTTCATTATTCACAGCTTGGGTATAACCCTAAATTGGCATAAATCTTAATTTCTATTGCTCAATTAAGTTCTCAAACATTATTGGCATGATTAAATCATTTCTCCCATGATTTCCACAAAAACGTCCCATCATTTTCACCCCAAGATTAGTACACGAACAACATGAAACCCTAACAACAAAAAATTGTTAATTAAATGGGGAAAAAGAAGTTTACCTTTGATTTCAAGTGTGTCTTTCACTTAAAATGAAAAGCCATCTTCAAAGCTTTCATTAGCCTTCTAAAATCACAATTAACCCGTTGCACCCTCCTCTTTCACCATCCAAATAATAGAGGCTTGCAGTTAGATGTATGCATTATAAATTTTGCATAAGCATGGCTATTTCTTAGCAAAGAGGGCATGAAAATGGGGTGAGAAAAAGCTAGGGTATCAATTAGAATGTGGGAGCAGGAAGGAGTGTTCGAATGGGGAAGAAAAGAGGGCCACAAATGTTTAAAATATCAGATTTTTGGTGCTCTAATGCACCACAAAAGCTTTGTCACGGCACGAAATTTTTGTGTCGCGGCATAGACTCCCTGAATGCCCCAAAAAATGGCCTTTATGAATCCATGTCATGGCATGGAATTGCTGTGCCATAACATGGAATGCCTATGTTGCGGCACAAACCTACTGGACACCCAAAAATTTACCTTACTGAAGCCATGCTGCGACATGGAATTTTTGTGTTGCGACATGGAATTTCTATGCCAACATAGTGTTAGTAATTTAAGTATCATGTCTACATCTGATATCCAAATCATCTGATTTTTAAGGCATTGGAAAGATAACTTCAAAGGCTACAACTTTCATGTTAAATAAGTTTTCCAAATAATCCCACAATATGAAAATAATTTAAATAATGTGACTCAATTTGGTAATTTTAGTACTTTTTACCTATATGGAATGTTTTTAGTGCATTAATGTTAACTTCCACATTAGATATCCAAATTAGGTGACTTTTGATGAGTTAGAAAGATAGTTTCAAAATCTACAACTCTTATGTTGACTATATTTCCAAATTATGTCATTATTCATGTCAAATTTTGATCACAAATGGCCCCTTTTTCAAATTCAGCATTCTCTTCATTTCTCTACACTTTAAACCTTGTTTTATTTCCATTTTATTTTCTTACTATTCATATCTCATGATTTATCCAATAACAGGTCATTAAAATTCTCAATAATCTATCCCGAATAACTAACAATCAACACATAAAATCATTTGTATACACTTTGCACAATTATGTTTTTCATTCACATAATTATATTTTCTAATATGCCCTTCATCTACACATGCAACATTTCATTTCAATGTAAATTTTCTTCACCTTAATTACATCATTATATTTAAGCTAGAGACAATTATAATTCATTCAAACATAAAATTTTCCAAAAATTAACTATTTCACATTTGCGCTTAAATAATGGCTTCAAAATTTCAAATTGGTTCACATTCATCGTGGCCTTGGCAACACTACACAACACATTTTCCTTATTTTAACGTCTTAAGTGTTAAAAACTTATCTTGTTATTCTTCTTGCTGTTGTGTGAAGGTGTGAAAGTGATGGGATAGGGATTACCCCATGCCTATGCTGACATATGGTATTATGTGAATGTATTTGTATTATAATGATGTGTGGATATGCTTGAATGGAGTTGGATGTGATAATAAGATTAATGAGGGTTTGAGCCTCATGTGTATATGTTCATGATGTGGTTATATTATCATATTTTATCCATGTCTTGGTTGAGAACATGTGGTTTCTAATTAATTATTGGTTTCTATTTACGTCTAGTTACTGAGTTATCCAGACTCATGCCTTCTTATTCTATGTTTTTAGTAAACAGGTCAAGCATTGAAGCCCAATGATTTGTTGGGGCTGGGAAGCACATTTGAAGATGTTTTTCTTGTATTAGTATGAATGGTAAATGCAATCTGAGTGTGTTATTGGTAATTGTATTTCAAAAGATTTTACATGATGTATAAATCAAATATATGGCATATCATAGTGACTTAACTATATTATTCAAATTGGAATTGTATTATTTCAAGAAGGTAGATTGCCATCATGATCAGTTTTGATCTTGGGTAGGTAGCTATGGTTTTAGATGTGATTAAATTGTTATTAATGTTCTTATTTGTGTGTTATGAAACTTGTAGTATTATATGATTAATAGATGCCAGGTGTAAATCCTTAGATTTCAAGGTAGAATTTGCCTAATTTTTGGCAAAGTTTCCTTTAGAAATGAAAAAAATTATAGGGTAATGGTAAAATTCATAGGCCCCTATGCGGGGCATGACAATGGACTAGTGATGCCAAGAGCTGAGAAAAGGGTTTTGGAGAATAGGAGGGCAGCCAAGTAGGCTATTGTGAGGCGTGCCAATGAGTTCAAGTATGAAGTTGATTACAATGATGGGAAGCATACTCTACATTTAGTTAGGAAGATATGTTCATGTAGGCAATGGTAGATTGATAGAATACCATGTAAGCATGTCTATGAAGTGCAAATTGAGCGGAGGGTTGATCCCGATGATTCATGTGCTTCATACTTTCATTATACAACGTACCATGTAACTTATCAAGTCATCATTTATACAGTGTTGGATTGTAGGTTTTGGTATCCAATTTTTGGTTGTGAGCGGATCCTTCCACTAGTAGTAAAATGTGGTGCAAGTCATCCTAAGATTAATAGAAGATATGCTGTTGATGAAGGACCTCGTGTATTACAATCTCATATAGTTTGATGCAGTAATTATTTTAATCTTAATCATAATAGAAAAACTTGCAAAAATCCACCAAAAGGGAGTATATCTAGTTCTTCATCCCATGCTAGGAGCAGGGAAAAAATCATAGTTATAAGGGGCAAAAGCAATATGAGGGGCTAATGTTGAAAAGGTTATGATGCAACTCATTGATGACAAACAATTTCCATAACTTGATTATAGTTTACAATTAGTAGATGTAAATAAACTGAATTGACTCATGTTTTACTTGACTACATGATCTCACCAAATGCAGTTCACTAGTTGATAGAATTTTGGTTACACATCTAATTTTAATTTCATTTCTATTTTAAGACTCAAAAATTCTTTTGTCATTCAAAACATTTCTTACCAATCCAATCTTCTTTCTTTTGCAAGGATTATCATCTTGAGATCTTTGGGATGCATATAATGATGATCAAAGTAGAGTAGCAACTAGCATGAGTGGCCTATTTTGTTGAGTTCATCCATGTAACTATGTGACTAAATTATTGAGTGCCTATTTAGAAATAGTTTTAGATGGTTTTTTGTTAATTTGAAATGTTGTTTGGTCTAGCTGGTTGTTGAAATTTTTGTTTTAAAGTATGTACTCTTTTCTCATCCATATAGTGTGTTTTACATTAATTTGAAGTTGTGTAATTTCTCATGGGTAATTTCATATTGAAGAATGAGGCTAGCCAAGTTGCATGACCGAGCTTTGATTACCCGACTAGTTTGGTTAGAAGCTCGATAGAACTGGAATTTGGTGTGGGAAAAACTATAGATGAATGTGAGTTGTACAATGCCTTGATGCAACATTTCAAACAACTTAGTTCACTACAATTGCTTACAAGATTTCTTCTCCAGTGATGGAAGATCAAATAGATCAATAGAGAGGTGCATAAGGCAAACCAACTTGATGTGTGGGAATGAAGATTTGTTTTGAACCACAATTCGGTTGATCGCATTTTTGGTAATTTTGATGATGAAACGTCATTCAACTTTGTTGGTGGTTGTTGTATCGAGCAATTCATCTAATAGCATTCATGAATATGTATTAGTACACGGTGTCATTTTCTTAGCTGCCACTATACGAATGTGGATTTTTAAAGTGGAATTTTTAAAGAACTTATTCCTCTTTATCAGCATAAACTTCTTTTCCATTGTTGACCACATGTATAGGCCACAATAGAATCCAAAATGTTTGACTTTTGAACAAATTCATTCAACCAAAAAATAAACACAACATTAGAATTTTGAAATGGCATAAATGCCATAATATTTCATACACTGTCATTTTGGTTAAACTATTTGATTTAAGTCAACCATACACAAAGATAAGAAACAAAACTAGTACCTAGTATGAGAATTTTAGTTTTTCAATTCCATCCAATATTTTGGAAAGTGTAGCTTCTTTCTTCATGATCTCGATATCTCTTTTTTCAAGTTCTAGTTCTTTCATCAATAGTGGCACTTCATCACATGCTTTACATGACTTTCCACTTGACCCTGTTGTCATCCAACTTGCTTCCACATGTGTACCATGCTTGTCACTAGTTGAGCTCATCGCCTTTGATTCATGTGAAATTGAAAGTCGTTGATGATAGATGTCACAACATGAAAAGTAATTATAGTCATGTTTGTCTTGAATGAATCAAAAATAAAATTTATTACGATATCAATGTCATGATAAATTATCAAAAAGCGAAAATACAAACTAATTGTATGGAAAAATATTACCATTATAGGATATCGATAAAACCATTATTGTGGATTTTGACTTGTCTGTGACATCAAAGCATAACACAACCCTCTAGTGCATTTGCAAGGAATTCGTGAGTGTGGGCAAGAATTTGAAGACATACTTCTGCCTATTTCAAAAAGGAATATATACCACGTATCAGTAACTTACATTATGATGGTCTAGCCATTATAATGAAATATAAAAACTTTCATATTATTGTTGTCTACCTCATCAAATATCTAACCAACATTTAACACCTAAGCAAATACCTTTAGTCTATTATCTAAATAGATATTGAACTCATCTAACAAAAGTTCAATTCATTTGTTCAAAATTCACGTCCAACAACATTTAACTATAAAAATGATAGAATGCCAAATTGTTATTCATTAGCCTCCCTATCCCAGAGAAGTTCACCATCTAACTCCAATTTAGTAGAAAATTGAACTTCAATGTCAAATCAAGCCCTTGTGTTATTTCATTCATCAACGAAATCTACATCTTTTACCACAAGTGGAATCAAATCTACCAACCGTAATAACTGAATGCTACTAGGGTGTATACGAAGATCTTCCACATGAGAAGAACATGAGCAAAATAATCTTTAGCTCATTTAAAAGATAAAAACAAGCTATATGAAGAAATGGAGAGGCAAAAATGTGTATTTGGAGCAATGTTGAATTGAATTGCACTTACAAAATCAAGTTACATTCAGCAAATTGCATCTCCTTATCAAATTTGAAGGTCTGAGCTTCATATTAAATCATAATAGGATAGGCTTGTGAGGAAAATTGACTACAATTAGAGGGTGTGGATAATAGGAAACACCATTACTGTCAGACATTTCACTTCTTTGCCATAAATTTTCTTTATTCATTTTTTTTACATTCAAACAATGCCTATGAGAATAAAAGATAGTAGAAAGGAACATACTGAAAAAAAAGTGCTTCATTCACTGATATTTTTAAGAATCGAAATACTAATACATTACTAAGATGATGCTCTTGAGCATTTAAGCTAGTAATCCATGTGTTAGCTATCAACATTTTCTGAAAATATGATTGCTATGAAGGCATGCTGCTCAAAAAGCTTTAAAGACCAAGGTAAACCTTTTGACATTTACGTTAGCAAACAAAGGTGGACTTTAAAAAATGAATAGTTATGCTGGCAAACATACCATAGAGAGATTAACATTCCCTCCAGACTCTGGCATTATATAAGAAAATGTGTCATACACCTGAAGGTGAGACCATACCTTGCTAGCAACCTTAGTAATGTCCTTGGAAATAGATTTCAAGAATATTTCTAAAGGCTTCACTTGCCCCAACAACCAAGACCCTAATCTATAAACAACAAGTCCACATTCAAATAAAAATAAGAAGAAAATGAATCATGGCTACTTTCAGCTAAAATTGATCCACAAAATGATAAGGTTACTGGTAGTTAATGCAATTTTCAAAATTAAATTTGTATTTTAAAAATCTCAAATAAAACAAATAGCAATGTTAAAAATCTCAAATAAAACAAACAGCCATGTTAAAAATCTGCATTTTAAAAATTAAATTCTTTGGGGTGGGATGGTATGATACCTTATCACAAGAAAATTTATCAGACAATGGTTTAGTTGTCCCGCTACATTATAAGAGACTACTAGCAAGAATACACAAAAGGGAGGAGAGAGAAATATAAAGAGAGAGAAGCAAAGAAAGGCAAGGGCTAACCTTTATTCCTTGCAACGATGGAGATCCCCTCGCCAATGATTCAAGTTAGCCACAACAGGAGGGAAGAACGAAAATCACAGCAGGGGGAGGTGTAGGAAGGGAGAAAAATGGGCAGAGCTATGGATTCATTCTTAGATTTCTCTTTTAGCATCCATCTAGGGGATTTTGGTTAGCAAATTTGAATTTCGGGTGTTCAGTGAAGTTCGGTGATGTTAGGTACCCATTTGGAAATGATAGAGAAATGTTTGACATAGATTTGGGAAAACCCAAACGTTGGACACGAAATTGGGATTGTCATGAAAATTTGGGCATAAATTTAGAAAATTTCCAACTATGTATCACTGCTTAAATACTAATTTTTTAAGCATGATAATTTCTTAGAATTTATTTAGGTATGCTTCTAATGTCAACTTTTGTTAGTGTTGAGTCCCTTAGGCTTGACTTAAACCAAGAGAGGAGAGGTGAATTGGGCTTATAAAATTTTCTTTCTCAAACCCCTTTTTACTTAAATTCCCCCTTTTGTTTTTTTCTATGATTTGCAATGAGATAGATAATAGGAAGATAGAATGCAAGGAAATAAACCAATCACACACAGGAGACACATTGTAGAGTGGTTCGGGACAACCTCCTACTCCACTCTTCCAAGAATAGTCCCCTAGTGTCCTGGATTCCACTATCTCACTATAATGGAGTACAACTAGTGCCACTAAACTCTTCAAGGTTTAAGCTCTAGGGCATAAATAATTTAGCAATTGATTCTAAAAAACTCTTTAACAATCAAGTTGTTTATCTTGATTCCAACTCAAGGGGGTATATAAATTTAGTGCCTCTTACACTCTTCTTGATTTTAGCTCAATGAGGCGTTGTACAACTCCAATAAGTAGAATGCGAGACACACTTAAATAATCAAGCTTGTTCTTCTTGAGGTTGGTCTACAATACCAACTCAAGAAATACACAAATAATTAAGACAAAGAATGAATTACACTTTTGATTAGTGTATCGATGTAGCATAGGGGAAGCCTTGTAATCTTTAAATAGCTCTCTTAGGTGTAGAGGATCTTCACTTCTTGTGGTGATGAAGAAGGCCATAAGTAAGAAATGTGAAGATGAAAGCTCTTGTGTGTAGATGATGAAGCTTATGTGCTAGGCCTTTTTGGTTGCAAAGACTTCTTAAAGTTTTAAGCTTAACCAACTACTTCTTCAACCCTTGAAATGTCCTAACATCTCTCCTTAAATAGATCTATGAAAAACTTGATTTTTTGAGATGAATGGGTAGCAATTTGTGGCTTTACAACATTCGAATTTTGGACCATTGGAGTCGGTAGGTGGTATTGCAGGCGACTACAGTATTCGATTATGCCCCAAGAGATATGGCAAGTGGTATGGGAAATTAGTTATAGTCAAAACTCTGGCAAAACTTCAAAACCCATGTTGTTGTTAGATGGTAGGCATATCGCAAGTGGCTACGATATAGACTGCACTCCAGGCGCTACTTGTAGGCAGTATGGGCTTGCTAGGTGATTCTTCTTTTAATGTGGCAGGTAGTATAAGGTGGCACCTCTAGCTTGCGACTGTGGTCGCAGGCACTACTCGGAGGTGGCTGTGACTGTGGCTATCCAGGGAGAACACTTCCTCCAGGTAACACTGCAGGATCTCTGGCAAATGGTGTGGGTGGTTGCACTTTGGGCTATGGTCCTACACTTGAATTTTCTGCACTTTGCCACTTTATAAGCCTTAACATTTGTATAAATTTTCTTGTGTATTTGTTAATCATCAAAATATGAGAAATCACATTGAATTTCAAGGTAGAGCATCCATAGTCTCCACCTTTTTGATGATTGACAAAACACAATTCTTTTTCTATTTCTTTTGTTATTTTCTCATTGAATATAGAAACACTTTTCATATTTGTATGAAGGCTACATTTCTTTGTTCCCATACCACCAAAACCATCTTTATATAACTCAATATCTCTTTGAGATGCATACTTGCATTTTTCCACAATTCAATAGAATTTTAATCATATATTTCTCATTTGAGTATAGCTCAACTTTTTCAAGTCATAAAAGAATATCTTTCTTTAAGACATCATGCATCATGACCATGAAATATATATATATATAGTACATCAATTTAAGAATGTTCACGGAGTGAACAATGTTCATTCAATCCATCCTACATGATTTCAAAGATATGATATTTTCATTAAAAACTCAAATCTTGCATACTTTGTTAAACTCTTTTTAAAGATTACAAAAGATCACACTAAGAATTGAATTCCTATTTGAGATCTTGGACTTTGACATTCCTCAAACAAGTTTAAATATACCTTGGGATTGTAATCATGTTAAATTTGAAGTTACATTCAACCCAAGTAGAAATAAAATTTAAAAATACTTAACTAATTCAGAAGTTTTGAAAGTATACAAACAACTTTGAGTTGAGTCTGTGTGAAATACCCCATTACTAGTATATCAACTCAATCAAGCTAAGTTAAATCCAACTTTTTACATATATCATCACACTTAACTAGAAAACATACATAAATATCATGAATGATTCACAAATATATTCTCATTCCTGCACCAAATAAAATTTCATCAATCACACATGCCAATCAAATAATCCACCAAAATGAAATGTGAAATGCTATCAATCTCTCCCTTTTTATCAATCACAAAATGGAAATGCAAAAATTTACAAAATCATCCTCATCAATCCAAGATTCAAACAATTTCAAGCAGTCACATTGTAACACCCAGGGTATTAATTTTTAAGTAATTACATGTTGAAACAAATTGCAATTGTCTTTAGTAAAATTATAATGGTGAATTAAGGTGAAGCAATGTGTTTTGAAATGAAATAATCTAAGTATGTATGAATTTAACATGAGTGAATTGGAAGTATGCAATTTTAGGCATATGTGCATGATTATGTGACATGATTACAACTTAATGGAGGTAAAAGTTTTGTGCATTTTATGTTATTTTTTATGTGGAATAACTGATGGAAAAAGAATGGGGAAATAAGGTTTGAAAAAAGTTAAAAAATCAAGAAAAATAGGGGGTAGCAAGCTAGTGTCGCGACACTAATTCAGAATAAGGGGACTAGTGAAAAGCTGCATTCTTGAGTTGTGATGCCATTTCATGCTAGGCTACTAACAGAAAGCTGGGTTGTGATGCCGGAAAGCTGAGCCGCGGCTTAGGCTAGGGCGGTCAAGTCGGTGAGCTGACTTTTTAAAGCTGTATTTTAATTTTTTTTTTTCATCTCTATCTTCCCCATTCCCTTCCCCACACCCTGCCCTCTTGCCCTAGCCCTTATACACTCCAAAACCTTATGATTTTAGCTTGAAAATAAGAGGGTTTAGATGGATAATCATTCGAGCATGCGTCTAAGCCTTGATTTTAAGAGTTTAGACGATGAAAAATGAAAGAGAATCTGATTTCCAGTGATTGGAGGGAGCTCTTTGGGACTTGGAGCTTGGAATCTTGTCCATATATGAAAGCCACACTTGGATTTGGTGGTAAGTTGGTTTTCCCTAACTGAATTTGTAATTTTTGCTAAGTTAGGGTTTTGTAGGTTTCATGAATAGTGGAATTGGGGGAGAAATTGATATCAAATGTTTTGTAAATCATCGGGGAAATGGTTAATGGGTTAATTATTTTGGTTTTGGAATGCTTTAGATATGAGAAATCTGAATTTGGACAATGACCTAAGTAGGGTTGGAAAGCGCTTTTTGTGTATAACATGTTTAAGTAATAATTGGTTGAATTAAGGGCTTTATTGACTTGTTTTAGGGATGTTTACATATTAATCATGTTGTATATTGAATGAATGTTATAAGAGAAGTGAGTTTCTTTGAGATATATTGTTGAAAAATCATAAATTAACTATTGCTAATCACATGTTTGAGGAAATACTTCCACGAGGAAAGTGAAGTGATTGATTAATCATATTATATCTAAAGATTGATTAGTAAAGAGACATTAACTTGATGTGTTCAATTGATGAAATATATGATTAGAAAGTGATTAAAGAAGAATATGAGTTAAAGGTCTCGGTTATGCACTTGAAAAATGGATAGATTGCAAAATGGACTGATTGATGGTATAATTCATTGGTTTGATATAAATTAGTTATGGTTGCCTTGGTAAATGAATGGTATTGTTGCATATGTAAGATCATTGAGCCTGGATGGGAAGTTGTGGAACCTGTTGAGGTATGCAACTCAAGAGGTTGTAAAAGGATTCACCAAGAAGGTAAGTAGGCTTCCTTTTTTGGTTGAATGTGATGTTGAATGGGGATATGGAATATCCCATTTGGTTGTATCCGGGCATGGATGTATGATTGGGGATATTGAAGACCTCGTACTCGTATAAGAGTACTGTTATTATGTTGGTGACTACATGAATGTTGGAGATGATGAATATCCCTTGGATTGTTATGATTAATAGATGTTTATGATATGAATAGGTGATGGTTAGGGATAGAAAATATTCCATGTTTTATATAAAATGATACTTATTCATGTGTATGAATGTCTGAATGAAAGGGATAAAGAATATCCCATTATCAATTATGAATTGATGATAGATAGGAATAAGGACTATCCCATGATTCTTCTTTTTATGATATATACTGTAACACTTGGTGGTGTTAAATTGTGGATTATTGATGAAAATGAGGGGTAAATTTTTTTTTTATATATGATGAGATATGGTGGAAAAGCTGAAAATGTGAATGATGTCATTTGTGTCTAAATTTTGACCTAAAATTTGGATGATAAAGAAAAAGTATTTAACATAAAAGTCATATATATTTAAATTACCTTCGTAACAAATCAAGAATTATATTATTTGGATATAAAATTAAGAAGTTATGGTTAATACACTAAAACTACTCTAGATGCTAAAAATTGCTGAAAATAACATGATGAGCCACTTTAATTAAATTTTTAACATATTTGTGTAATTATTTGGAAAATTAAAAATATGAAGTTGTATCCCTTGAAATTATCTATCCAATGGAACAAGAATCACTCAATTTGGAGTTCATATGAGAAATTTATGGCCAGCACACTAAAACTTCTCCTAGTAGGCAGTGGGGTAAGTGGCTACAGAAAGTGACTACAATTTTTGTCCATCGACAGGAGGCTGGGGGGCAGGCAGCTAGGGAAGTAGGTGGTTGGGATGGTGGGAGGCTACTGAATGGCAGTGACATAACTTTATAAAGTCAGTCCATTCCATTTTTATTTCCCCCTTCCATTTTCTTTCTCCCCACGCCCTATCTTCTTGCTCCATGCCTTATACACCCCAAAACGTCATGATTTTAGCTAGATATTCACCTTGTTTAGGTGGATGATCACTCAATATTTCATTTGAAACTAGTTTTCGGTGATTTGAACCATGGAAAGGGAAGAAAATCCAATTTTCTTTGAGTGGAGGGAGCTTCTTTGGGTTTTTAGCTTGTAATCATGCTCATGAGTGTCAGCCATGCTTGGATTCTACGGTAAGAGGCTATTTCATATCCTAATTTATTTTTCTACATTAGCTAGGGCTTTGTAGATCTTGTGAAAAGTGAAAATCAAAGGAGATTTCATGAATTATGGATAGTAAGCATGGAGAAAATGATTTAATTGCTTGATTGCTTTGATTTGAGCATGAGAATTCATGGTTTTGGCATGTTAGAGTTTGTGAATAGTGTAAAATTGGGAAATTTCCTAAATTTGGTATGGATATCATGGGGAAATGTTTAATGCATTGATTATAACATGTGGGGACTTGTTTAAGATGATTGGGACTTATGAAACATGTTTAAGTCATGACCTAGATGGAGTTGAAAGTGGATTTTTGTGTATAGGCTATGTGTGCCATAAATTGATTGAATTAAAGGCATAATTGAAGCCTAAATGAATTATCCTTAAGGTTAGTTGAGTATTAACCATGAGTATATAAGATAAATGATGAGAAACTTCCATAAGGGAAGTAATGCAACTAGTTATATTATAGCTTATGATTGGTTAGAAAAAGAATTGTGAAATTGATTTATTCACAACATGACTTCAACTATTATGAGTATCAGTTGAATTATGATATATATTGTATATGTAGGCTTATGTGAGCATGGAGCAGAGATCATGGGACTTGAGAAAGCGTGAAATGACTTTTCATGAGGTAATTAGGCTCCCTTCTTTGTTCGAATGCATGTATGGATAGGGATAGTATTTATCCCATTGACTATATCCAGGTTTGTTTGTTTTGAATGAGGATAATGAATATCCCATTGGTCGATTCTAGGTATCTTTGTTTTGGTTGAGGGATAATGGTTATCCCATAATTGGTTAAGATTGATGATCATTTGGCTTTGATGAATCTATGAATGATAGGGGTAGTAAGTATCCCTTGGAATTGAAATACATGATATTTTGTTTATGATAACTATGATTATATGTGAAAATGTGAGCGGTTAATTGATGGGGATAGAGGATATCTCATAGGGTGCTTATTCTTGTGTATGGATGTCTTCTAAATGAATGAGGGTAGAAAATATCCCAAGTTTGTATTGGATAAAATAGATGGGATAAGTATATCCTATGATGGTGATATTATATGTTGTATTAAGTGAATGTGTATAATGATGAGATGGGAAACATTTCATAGTGCATATATTGAATTGATGATTGTGGGGATAAGGATTATCCCGTGATTAATTATTTTATTATATATATGTGTAAATGAATGTATTGATGGAATGCAAAACATTTCATAAGGATGATCTCTTATGTTATGCCTGAAAAGTATAGTTATAAGGATATGCTTGTATGACATAGTTTTAAGGTGCCCGTATGGCATGGTGTGATGAGCCCAGAGTGGCTCAGATGTGATATAAGGTGCCTAGATAGCACGGTTATGATATTATATTCCCGAAAGGCGTAGAGTGTGTATAGAAAAGAATGAGGATGTAAGCCTCATGGTATGATTGCATTGGCATATGTTTATTTATGTTCTAGTTTTGGGATCTCATGGTTACTATGCAATTTTTTTTCTTTATTTTAGCCTACTTACTGAGTTGCTTGGACTCATGCCTTCTTATTTAAATTTTTATCTAACAAAAGAGGTAAAGAATTCCAACTATAGGTTAGGATTGGCGAGCAAGAATTGAAGACACTGTTGTTATGGTATGGTAAATATGGATTGGAATCTTTGATGTAGATATTATTATATTTGATTAAATTTTTGCATGATTGTGATTAAGAATTGTATGTGATGCATAAAGAAAAGTATAATGATGTATGACATGTCATAGAAAATCATTTAAGATATTGTAGTAAAATGGATTTGTATTAATCTTGGGAAATGTATTGCCATCATGATCCGGTTCCGATCTTGGGCGAAGCTATGAGTATGGGTTTGGGCGTTTAAGACATAATTGTTATTTTATAATTATAAAAATATATATTTTATTTGATTTTATACATGTATATTAGGTATAAATGTTCATAATACAGGGTAGACTTTGCCAAATTTTAGGCAGGATATTTCCCTTAAAATTAGGGAAATGGTAAGGTTATGATAAGATTTTCCTTAAGGAGGAGGAAAATGATAGCGTTTCGCATTGGCCCTGGTGTGGCATGGTTAAAATGCATAAGGTGGGGATGCGAGGTGTTACATATGGTATCAGAGTTGAGTAGGTATTTGATAGGATAAGCCCAAGTTATTATGGCAATGGTTATTAGATGGAGATAAGAAGTGACATGCCAATAGTATATAAAAATAATTGTGTTAGAAGAATATGACGGTGTGAGAAAAGAGATAGCGGGCATGTAAATGGTATTTGTGATAATACCAATGTGAAAAGAAAATGATGGTGATGTGACAGCACAGTGTTGATTTAGGGTGGTGTGCACCTGTTAGAATCGGAGTAGCACAATAAAGCATTGTGAAATTAAATTGAAAGGATGAAACTGTGAAGTTTCATGAATAGTTGTGAAACTGATTTCAATTCTGTGTATTCGATTGTATTATAATGGAATCATTGGATTCTTGTAGTTGATAAAGTTTTGTGAGCCCTTGTGGGTTATGTGATTAATTAACTAAACATGGCTTGTTATGGCATAAATCTTAGATGTGTATCTGGATAAATGACTTCATCTTATGTGTTTTGTTGAATTATTTAATGGACCTTGATGTATTTTAGTAGTGATTGTTCATGATAAATGATAACATGACTATATATTTTATTGAATAACTTTGCTTGTGAGTAAGTTAAATTGAATAGATTGGCCCGTGTGCCAGGATTATGTTAAATAGATCAGTTTGTGTCGATTGACATTGGATTCCAATATGATTAAAATAAGATGTTTTTGTTGATCATGCAAATGATACAATTGTGTATTCCCCTATTTGCTTGACATTGTATTTGGCTGTGAGCCCAATTTGTTTTGAATGATATATGTTGATTAATGCAAAATTATATAAGTTTGTTGGTAAGCTTGGAAACTAGTGAGTTGATGGTAAGCTCATGAAAACCACCATTATTTCAATGAGTTGGTGGTTAGTTCATGAAAACCAACGGTTGTTGTGAGGGGTTGTGTGGGTAGCCGATGTGGCCAAGCATTGCTTGATGACCAGCTAGGATGGCCCTGTTGGTTATTTATTACGAGACTTATGTATTATCCAGTGGATAGATTGGTAGGGGTGTCACCAACCTTGACCAATAGAAGAACGATCGACACCCTTGGGGTGATGGCTACCAGGTGGCAGTATGGTGGCATTAGTTGGCATTAGTTTGATAATGCAAGAATTGACTAAAATATGAGAAGATATGATATGTATGATGAAGCATGATAGCTGTATAAGATTGAGCCTCTATAGTATGTATCAATAAACATTAAAGGCTATATTTAAGTCTTCATATTGATGTTAATAGTGAGTCTAACATCCCTATGTTATAATGAGGGCTAGATGTCATAGGTGGCATTGGTATTGCTACCATAAGTTTGGCAACATTTGTGACTGGGAGATACAAAAATCCACTAATCATATATTAATAGGGAGAGGAAAATGATAAGTTATAAAAAAATGAATTGTTATATAAATTTGCAATAAAATTAGAAAGGTGATGATGATGATTTTCCAATTGGTTGTGACATTGGCCACTTGATATGGCTTCATATAATTGGCTTGGATGGCCTAATTTGTATAGATGGTATTATGGGAGGCTCCTTGTAAGGATGCCAAGCCCCGGAAAGGACAAATTTGTGATGTAGGTGAGGTTCCTAGTAAGGATGCATTGGGCCTGAAGTGTGTGGTAGTGTGTATCATGAGTATTGTATTATTGCATTATCATTGGTATACATTGATATGCATTTAGGTTTTGGATTTATAGAAACTGTATTTGATAATACATGTGTGATTAAAGGATGCTTTGTAGTAAGACAATATCTGAACTTGAAAAATAACATGAGATGTTATGTATTGGTATGTGCTTATTTTCTATTCCCATATTTTGGCAATTGTAAAAATTAGCCATAGTGAGTAAAGCCAATTGGCTATCATAAGTGAAGTTTTTGACTATATTGAGTATAATATAAGAATTTATATTAATTGATTGTATTGACATGTTGAATGCCATAGAGGAGAAATTTTGTTAATATTATTGAACGATAAGTGTTATGGATTTTCTTTATATGCAAGTGCATGTGTCAGGAACAAGTAATAAAGAGTGAGTGAGATATCGTTCCTACGGAGACTAAGTTCACCAAATATCAAATTACTCTAACTTTTGGCTTTGTTTGAAGGATTGAATTCTGATAAGTGAATGGAAGGATGTAAATAGAAAAGATCTAAATTAATGGCTTTTGCAATGATGTGGATTTTACAGATGATAACAATGACAATGATTTAAAACATTTAGGGGTATCTTCACCTAAATGTTCATTTGAAGGGCAAACATTAGGCAAATGTCCTAAAGAACAAACCACTACTAGAGTAAGTTGTGATTGCTTCAAGTGCACCATCATAGAGCACATTGCCTTCATCTGCTTAGCCATCTCTAACATCTACATTGATAGATCAGAATTATTATTAATTCATAAAGTCCCCTAGATCTACCTCTTACACTCTTCTGTTGGGAATTTGCTCCCAACAACCCATAAAGCTCATAAGTTTCTTCTGAAGTTTGCTCTCCCAGGCTCCACCTGTAACATTATCAACCATGGCTTGGCATTGTTGTGTTAGTCCATCATAGAAAACTTGGTTAAGCAACTCAAGTGGATATCTATGATGAGGGCATTGAACCAAAGTTGCTTTAAATCTTTCCCAAGCCTCATGAAAAGCTTCACCAACAAATTGAGAGAAAGTAGCTATTTTGCTTATCAATTTAGTAGCTTTAGCATGAGAGTAGAATTTTCCAATGAACTTATTATAAACTGCTCCCCAAGTTATTAATGAGCCATGAGCTGCCGTCATAAACCATGTCTTGGCTACATCTTTTAGAGTGTATGAAAAACATGTCATACATAATTGATTTTCCGTTAGCTCTTGCACTGGAAATGATTGGATGGTTGCATAGAAATTTTTCATGAAAGTCAATGGATCCTCTGAAGCTATCCCATGAAAAGATGGAAGCATGTTAAAATGAATACGCTTTAAGTCATAATATCTAGCAACCTCATCTAATACAATGCATAAAAGTGAAATCCCTATAATAGGGTATACAAACTCTTTCATTAATTTGTTGAGCCTGTTGAGCTTGTTGAGCCACTCAGTTCCCCACATTGTCAGCCATGTACTTCTTCTCCTTCGCTTAAAATCTTTGTTTTAATTTCCACTTTGTCAGTATGATCGTTTAATGGAAACAAAATTGGATTCAAAGATCTACTTTCGTGCATTCACAATACTGCAATAGAAAGAAGGAAATAATTAAAAATACTCTTTTGTACAATTAAACACATAAATAAAAAGAATGATTGTAACCAATTTTAACCAAATCAATTTGGAACCATTCCCCGGCAATGACACCAAAAACTTGATGGTTCAAATTATAATTCCTCACAAGTGTATGAACATATAAGAGTATAGTGTGCAATGGAAGGGTCGATCCTATAGAGAATGGTCAAACTGACTTAATTAATTTTTGTTACTGAACTATCCTAGCCTTAAAGAGAATGTATTTATAACTAAATAAACATAAAATAATATTTGGTATAACTTTATAATTTTAGAAACTTAATGGAATGCAATTAAAATAATGACTAAAAATAATGTAAGGAGATTAGCAACATGGAAAGGTCTAGGGTTCGATTTCACCACTAGATGATACTCCTTTGCTAATGAAATGTTGGATTCAATGCCTTACTTGGGTTTGTTCTTTTAAAAGTAAGATTATTACCGTTAAGTGTGTGGGTTTAAATTAAATATTTTCACTCGTTCCAATTACCCATGGTCCATAGCATAACTAAGGTGAAAACCCTTTAAGCTCAAGAACATAAGAAGTAAAATAGCATGGTTTAGCATATGGTGTCTACCTTAACCATCTATAATTTTCATTTAGGAGAGCTTATGGTTTAGCATATGGTGTCTACCTTAACCATTTATCCTTTTCATTCAAGAGAGCTCATGGTATAGCATATGGTGTCTACCTTAACCATACTTTGATAAGTAATCTAACTCATAATATTGGTGATCAAGCAATAAAATAAATTAAATCATTAAAAACAACATCATGAATCAAATAAGATCATATAGTCATTAATAACCAACGATCTGCATAACAAAGAGTATGAAAAAGGGTTACTACATCTTCACCTTAGAAAAAGAGATTTAGTTCACAAGAAGAACTAAAACAAACTCCCTTTGATAGGATTATCACAAAGAAGAATGTCCTTTCAACCTCCTCTTGCTTACTTGCAATCTCCCCTTCTTCTCCATAAGAAAACTCAACCCTTTAAAAGAACTCTCCAAATGGAAGTGAAACTAACCCTAAGAAACCCTAACTTTCTTGCTTAAAAACCTAGCCTAAGCACTTAGTAGAAAACTGCTAAAAATTGGGGCACACAACTGGCGCTGGTAGCGCCACCTTGCAGTTTGACCAGTGTTGGTCGTGGATCCTAGTGCCAACGGTTCTAGGTGGGGGTCAGTGGTGCCAACTAGATGTCATATATCAACTTAATTTTTAGTTGTTAGTCCCATGTAAATGAGTAGCTCAAGAGGAGAGGGGTGAATTGAGCATATAAAAATTATGGCCCAATAAGAATTAATTAGCTAAGGAGAAGTAGTGATGCAATACATATATAATTTCCATATCTGTTTGTTTAATCATTGTGACTACTTCACTTCCAAATTTAACTTCTCTTAGCCATTCTTAAATCAGAAAAATTATCATGTGTGTGTGTGATGATATGAGTGATAATGTTATGCTTAATGAAGTATTGAAGAATAAAATGAAATACACAAACATGCACACAAGCAACACCATTTTTATAGTGATTCGGGAACCTTGTTCCTACATACATTCTTCCAAGGGCATATATTCTTTGTACCTTGGGTTCCATTATATCCCATTTAATGGAAGTACAATAGTGATCCCTGCACTCTTCCAGATTTCAACTTTAGGGGACGTAGATAGTGTTCCCAATACTCTTCAGGATTCCAACTCTAGGGGGCATAAACATAGTGTTCCCAGCACTCTTCTCATTTCATGACCTCACCAAGAAACTCACTATTTCTAAGATCACTAGCAAACTTGTTGGTTTTTCAGAGCTAACCAACAACTCATATAATATGGTTTTCTTGAGGTCACCACCAACTCATATATCTGATTGACCATACTCTTTTTGCGCATTACATTGCCTCTTTTCCTAGGCTGATTTGTATATAATTTGAGCACATATAAAATGATATCTCATTTGAAGCTCATTTGATATTAATAATCCAAATGTATGATTAAAATAGAACTTTGAGGCTCATTGTTTATCAGCACAATGGAAATTGATTATCTAGTAGGAAGCGTAGTCTAATTGAGAGATGTTACTTGATTAAACTTTGTTCTGATTTTTCTCTTAGCTTCTTCAACTTCTTTGTTTACACTGCACTACCAATATATTGCTTCAGAAATTTCTGCCCATTAGAGGTAGTTGGCTTTTTTTCAAATGTTGAAGACTATTCTGATTTTTTTCATTGAAAATTTATCTTCTTGAGAAACTTACTTGTAGCTGGAAAAGTTGCTTTGAGTAGATCTACAAAATAGATAACTTTGTCTTTATCAGAGACTGTTACAACATTTTACTTTATCTTCTGGTTTTTCTGTTATAAGTAACAAACAAATTAGAGAAGCGTGAATGAAGTTCTTCTTCTTCACTGATCATCAAATGACATTCTCTTAGTAGATGAAGTTTCCTTCAACAGGTGAGGTAGCTTTATTTATTGTAAGTGGCAAACAATCTTTGTAGCACGGACAAAGCTTCTTCACAACAGGCAAAGTGATTTTCACTAGATGAAGTGGCTTTGTCTATTCTAAGTAGCAGGCGATATTTCTTAGCAGACAAGGCTCCTTCCCTGATAGATAAAATGACTTTATCTGTTATTCATCTTTTGAAATTACTAGATGAAGTTGCAAGCCATAGACAAAGTCTTCCAAATGGTTCATTTGTTGGTTTGTCTATAGTAAGTGAAAGACCAAGTTGTGGCATGCAGACGAATCCTTCTTTTAGTCATTCATATGATGGGTTGTCTGTTAGAAGTAACAAACGACTCGTTGAGCCATAAATGACTTGTTTCTTCAATCATTGTCTGATGGTTTAACTGTTGAAGGTGGAAGCCAACACTTCTAGATGAATATGGTAGACAAGGTTTTCTTCTATAGCTGTTGTGCCATTTTTACTTCATCTTCTATATTTTCTATAGAGATTGTAGACAAATTTCTTGGCCTCTTTAGTTTTCAGATGAGCTTTATGAGAGATAAATTCTTGAGTGATTTTGACTTCATTTTGGCTTCTTGATTTGTTTGATTTCAGCTCTGATTCATTTCTGCTTTTGTGAACTGAATTCGTCTTGGTGTTGTGGACAGGTGTTAATTATAGGCAGTTTATCTAACTTGTCCATAGAATAATTTGTTTGAATCTTTCTTAGACATATGCTCTTAGATACTAACTTTTCTATAGAAGATTTATCTGATTACTCATTAAGGCTTGAGCTTCATAGCTATAGATATACTTGATGGCTTCTTTTCAAAGTTTCGGTGTCATTCTTTTTGAGCATTCGTGTCTTCTTTTCTATTAGTAGATTGTGTTTGCTGATACATTCACTTTGTGCACTACCCACTCCATTTGAGTTGTTTCCATGTATTCTCATCTCTGTTTCTGCAATATTTGGGAGCACAACTGTTAGTACCATATATATTCACTCATATGTTATTGCTCATCATCAAAACTTAGCTATTTGTCATATGCACCATTTGGTTTAACATTCTCCTCCTTTTTTATGATAATAAAATATTTGAGTAAGATACCTTCCAAAGAGAGTAAAGATATTTATAAATGTTAATGCATAGGAACTTTACGCATAGATATATTATGGCTCCCCTGGCTTAGTGCACTATCTTTAGGTTTTACCTCATGTGGCTTGGCTTCGCTTAAGTAAGTACCATAATTAATCTTTACTCTGTATTGTTATATTCACTCATTGCATTATATTTATTCTCCATTTTGTCGTAATCAAAAAGATGAATAGCTTATCAAGGAATCACATTTAAACAATATGGAAAAGCTATAAATTGAGAATATTCAAGCTTTATCTAAGGATGTATACTTCATTGATGTGCAAAGTAAATGTGTAAGATCAAAGTGCAAAGATATGGACAAAATCAAAATACAATGTATTTAGCAGTCCAAACATTGCCCTTAGGTTGTACATTGTTTTCCTTGTAATTCACAACCTTGAGGTGAAGTTGAAATTCAGGATCTGCTAAATATGGATACGAAAGAGGTTTTGCCTTTAGCACTAGATGCCATCCTTCTTTTGTATAAAGTATGACTTATGGTAATAGTGATAATGTGTCTGCAATTTTCTGAGGGGTCATCAACTTTTGAAGGTTTAGAAATGGATTTCTTAGTTTTACTGATTAGAATTTTGAATCTTGAGGAAGGAGGAGGATTGGGTAAACTAAGAAGAGGAGGTGAGATATTGGAGAAAGATACTATTGTGATGGACGGTGAAGTCCTAGATTCTATGGAAACAATTCCTTCAAGTTCAATCACTCTTATCCTTTCAAAATAATCTAAATTATTAAATTCAGGAAAGGGTGGTGGTAAGTTAGTAAAATAAGCATTGATATGCATGATACGTTGTCGATATATATCATATGGGAG
Source organism: Pouteria campechiana (assembly GCA_036873735.1). NCBI lineage: Eukaryota > Viridiplantae > Streptophyta > Magnoliopsida > Ericales > Sapotaceae > Pouteria > Pouteria campechiana. The sequence continues at coordinate 38,848 of JAYJMB010020070.1, forward strand.
ATAGAATATATTAGGGTCTGATGCAATTGGAACATTACGAGGTGATGCTCTCGAAGTTATCTTAACAAATAAGGATTTGTCAGTTTGAGGAGGAATTGGTGTGGATGATGATGTTGGTCCCTGGAAATTTAGTATGAAGGTATCAACAAATTCATGTATGTTTGGAAGATCAAGCTTGAAGTTTTTAGGGAAAGGCCTTTTAATGAGATCAACATTAAGTTTTATGAATTTAGGTTCATCAAAGTATGGGAATGGAAGATCGAAATAGCTAAAACTTGCCTTTTGAGCTTTCAATTTAGAGGAATTTATTTATCTTTTATTTGTGCTAAATTTTTTCTTTTGTTAATCTTATCTTTTTACTAAATTTTATTGGTGGTGGAATTGAGATATCAGGAGGTATAAATTTTTTAGAACCTTTTGTGGAAGTTAGATAGAATTTTTCTGGGACATGTAGAGGTGCTTTTCCTTTTTTTAGCAGTAGTGAATTTCTTAGTTCTAGTAATAGAGTAATGAGATTGAGTGGTTCTGTGGGAGATACTTAAGGTGAGTGTTTTTCTTTAAGGTAGTTTTTATGGTTTTGAGAATGTGAGCGAGTGGTGTTTCTGAATCAGAGAGTGCTTCAACTGACATAGATGGAGACTAATATGAAGAAGGTGTGGAGATTGAAGAGTTATGAGTTATATGAACAGAAGGTGAGTGATGGGAGTTAGAGAATAAAGGGAAAGTTGAGGAATGAGTGCACCTGATTGGTGAAACAAGTCTGGTTCTATGGATTGGAGAAAGTTTTAGGGATGAATAAGATGATTGTGTTTGATCTTTGATGGATTTGGCTAAAGAAATTAGAGTCTCTAGTTTTTGATCCATTGAATCCATCCTAGCCTTGAGAGCTAAAAAGAATGTTTCAATACAGATAAGCCTTCTCTCTAGGTCTTGTAGAATGGGATGAGTTGGCGAAGGTGAGTGGGTTGGTTTGAATGATTTTGGATAGTGAGGTGGAAATGGTGCAGCTGTTGCTTCTGCTTCTATTGCTGCTGAGCTTGAATGTGCATGTTCCTCTTATTGATCCCTTGACCTTCCTTCTTCATTTCTTATCCTTTCTGTTCCAGGATCTTCATTTTCTATTCTTAGACTTTCTTCAGCTAAGAAATAATCTTGTATCAACTCATCTATCATTTCAGTTACAAAATTTTTAGTGACATATTCTCTATTTAGTTTATTAGTTTGTATATATGAGTTGACACCTTCTCTTGCTATTAAGAGAACTTCCTCCCTTTCTTCTCTGACTGATTCAACCCTTTCTTCTTCTTCTTCTTCTTCTTCTTCTTCTCCTCCTCCTCCTCCTCCTCCTCCTCCTCCTCCTCCTCTAATTCTTTTTCCTACCTTCCTTGCTCTCTTAATGACCACTCCTAATGAAATGGATATCCTCCCCATTCTTTTCAGTGTCACCTTATTGATCATGTCTGAATACTTGAATTCTTCTGGTACTTCATGTGATAGATTCACCTTTGCCTTTCTGAATATTTTGGTCATTGTCATTCCATAGGGTGGAGGAAGTCTCAATGATGATTTTACTTGATGAAGTTGTTCAGACATGAGTTTGGCTAGATCTAGCTTCTTCTTGTATTTCAATGCCTAGAGATCCTTGTATCCCTTTCTGAAATGTTATCCCTACTTCCAACCTTGGGATATATATTGTTACTTAGGATATTGTGAGCTAGTCTCAGATTTACGTCTAGATTCTTAGGGTTGAGACTTTTTACATCATTCTCAATGCTTATCTTGGTTAGTTGTGAAAATAGCTCTTTCCTGGGTGTTGGCCACTCAAATGTCTACATTTCAATCATGAGGAGATTTAAGCATGCTCTAATGCTTTTAGGGGAGATGTCTATTTCCTTATCCCCAATCCAGGGCTTTTTTATTTTAGGATCATAGTTGCAAAGAAGTATTTTTACTATTCTTGAATAACATTTATCTTTGCAACTCATGAATTAGTTCCACCCCTGGAAACTAATCTAACTACATACTTCCATCTTCATCTCTTTGAAGAAATCAAAATTAATGGCCTTTCCTTTTAGTACCTTTCTTTTATTATACTTGCTCATAAACTCATGATAGCTTTCTTCATTTCGAAAGGTTATCTCAAGAAGACAGTTTCTATGAAACCTTAGTTTGTGAGGTGGCTACATTTCTTCTGATTCTTCTCTGTCCCTTCTTCTATAGGATGTAGATACTGAATTCATCTCTACATTACTTAAATCTGCCATTTATGTCAGTCAAGGTTTTAGGGTTTTGATGTGGAGGAACTTAGGAGATTTTTGGCAATGAGATGAGTAGGGGAAGATAGCACCAAGAAGACGATGAGTGGAGAGGAAAGTAGTGAGAATTTGAATTTCCTTCTTCTGAAAAAGGGGATTTTTGTCGCCAATAGTGAATGCGAGAGGTGGGTCTAAGAAAAATTTAAAAGAAGGTTTTTATTGAGCACGTCCTTGAGAGCTTTTGACGAATTAGGTGGCTTCAGATAATCCTACAAACAAAGTGGTGACTTTGTCTGTAGGCAGATATGAGATAATGGAGTTTTAAGTTACTTTTGATCTGAGATAAGCATGATTGTCTGAGGAGATAATATTGGTTCACTTATGATTAAAGTTCTTTAATTTTTAAAGCTTTGAGTGATTATTCTCTTTATATGATATGCATAAGCAAATCAATGAAGCATGTATAAATGATTCAGAATGATATACTTTTAATTTTATAAATAACTTAATGTTTCATTACTTTCAAGATGATATGCTATCAATCATGTAACATTCAAATCAAATATAAATTTCTTAACAATTTGGGAATTTAGATCAGAAAGTTAGCTTATTTTCTTGCACTGCTAAGATATTGAGGAAAGGTTACTTGTTTGTCTTTTGGCTCCTCTGGATTGTCATTAAAATAATTCTTCTGACTTCTCTTGTCTCTACAGCTACTATTTTAGGATCAAACTTCTGAACCTTGTTAACTTTGTCACAAATAATTTCTCATGCATTTTTAACAAGGCTAAACATGGATATTTCATCAAGTTTAGTGGGAGATAGAAATTTCAAATTTTTAGAGTCTATAACAGAATGATAATCCATAAAAGTTTGCAACTAACTTGTCCCTGAGTAGGAATGTTGTGGAATGATTTGGCCATGGGAATCTCTTCACAATTTAACTTCTGGTAGTTAAAATTAACTTGCGAAGCCTACTTTGATACTCCTTGTTGGTCTCCTGTAAATGAGTATCTCCAGAGGGGAGGGGTAAATTGAGCATATAAAAATTATGGCCCAATAA